>BRZM01000034.1:2875431-3063009 GCA_033238685.1 Lates japonicus | reverse complement strand
CACCACCACCCTCCACCCCTCACACACATACACACACACACACGCAGAGGATAGTAAATCTGTAGATTAAACAGCTTTGCTTTATAACCATTCCTCTTCAAATCGTTACATGGCCCCTCCGTCCAAACCTGCCTCAATAAAGAACAATACAAATATTATACACACGCATACCGATGTTATACACACTAAAACAATAATACTGGTTAGATTCAAATCAGGTTAGTTGATGAACAGCTGAGCAGTCAAAAAAAAAAAAAAGATCCCTACGGTCATTCATGAATAGATGCATAAAGACTTACTTATGTGCCAAAGGCCAGGTCTGTCTGGTACTCAGTGACAATCAGATTTAATGTTAAGTAGTAAACTGAGCCAGCGTGTGTGTGATCATGGGTAGCGTCATGCTACTGTGTCCCTGTGAGGAGGTTAACACACAGAGTCTTCTGATGACATGGGACCTCGTTTCCTGGCCCAAGAAGCGATCTATAATGAGCTCACACCTCTCCAGGGACTGTCTCAGGTTGGAATTGCAGACTGCAGGGGATACAATTACAGCGGCAACGAAGTGTCCTCAAGGTATGTAGGCTTCTATATGTAATGTTAGGAGAGTACAAACTGTGTGGAATCACAGTTTTCCTTTTGGGGGCTAAACTGTAACTTGAGGTGTGTAATCAGTTAACCATTTTATACATCATATAATTCATGCTTACGACACTGGTACAAATCTTAAGTTATCGGAATGATAAGAATTATAGAGATTGTAAAGTGTCTCTGATGTGGCTTGGCCGTATCAATCAATACGTTGATCTCACCATTCTTAGTCCTTATTCAAGTGTTGAAGAAACAGTGAGAGCGCTAATTTATTATTCCTCCTACAAACCCTTCCAGGAATATGAGTGACAGATAATTGCCAACATGGAGTGGTGTTTTGACCTAACCAATCAATGGTGACATATGATCCCACCGGCGTAATTTACAGTCAGCAGAAGCCGTGGTATCAGTGCGAGAACAGTTTTCCCCACTGATGAGAAAAATGTGTTGATTTAAGGTTATTTCTAGCTGAACTTTCTTGATGATCTCATCCACTCTTGCCGTTACTGGTGGTATTATCGCGGCTAGCTACGTATCTAGCTTGCTTTGTAGGAAAGTGGTGTCCCTATTCTAAATCTGCCTGCTAAGCTCTGATTGGTCAATTACTTCTTCGACCGTGGATACTTGGTGAAAACACAAGATGTATTTGTAGTCGTTGGAACAAATTTCGAGATGTTGGTGGTAATTTACAGATGTGGATCATATAGCAAGCAGACTTAACAAATGCTAAATATCATAGAAGATAGCAGTGGGAGAAAAAGACAATGTTTGATGCCGTCGAGACAGCAGAGACAGAAGGCAGGAAGCTGCTAAGTCCCATTAGCCATCATCTTTCACTCATTGCTTAACAGGAGCACCATCAAATTGTACAAGATCTTACCTCCTCTCTTTTAAGTCCTTATAGTCATACAGCTGGAGCATAAATCATCCTGGGAACATTCCCAGATTCCCCCCTCCCCTCAATCATTCTCCTCATCCCCATTGCTTTCAGAAGAGTACATTGGAACCAGATTAAGACCTTAAAAAAAAAAATAGAGTGGGAAGGTGAGGCGGAGACCAAGGGGGCAGTTCTCAGAAATATGGGAGAATATGTGCTTGGCGGTAAAGTCTGCTGCCAAAAAAGTAGTTACATCGCCATGGGTCAGCGAGGCAAAGTGTAATCATGATAGAGATATGAGATGAGAGGGATAACAGGGGAGGAGGGAAAAGGGAGGAGAGACCAGATGTCAGCTCTGAAGATGAAAATGAACTCGACCAGCGGCTACAAGGCTACTCGCTTTCAAAAACATACTACAGGAGGCGGGGGTGATTCAAACACCCAAGAAAAGAAAATGAAAACCACAAAAGTAAGAAGAGTTATATGCATTTACCCACAAAACAACACGCAGTTATGCACAAACAACAACAAGATCAGCTCGTAATATGCCCAAAAAAAAAAGCCCAGACTGTTCAATTGCTCAGACAGATGAGAACATCAGGCTTCTTCAGCAGACCAGCAGGGTATCTTCCACCCCTCTCCACCTCCCTCTTTACTTCCTCCCATACCTCTCTAATGTATAACATGTAACTGTTTACAGACTCCGGGGATAAAACAAAAAGACAGTGTGCCAAGGTAGAGTCAGAAAGACAGACCTTGCACATAGGCGGGCACAGAGACAATTTGAAACTGAAGAAAAGAGACAGATATGTAGTATGGCAGTTGCCATGATTGAGAGGAGCCTCTTAAAGGCAGCAGCAGAGAGGAAAGGAGAAAAGAGTCAAAAAACTGACTACTTGGAAAAAGAACTGGGGTAGACAAGACACAAGGCGATTCACTAATAATTTTAGAGATGATGAAAGAGAGCCAAAATGATGCAGAATAATAGACTATCAGCACCAGAGCAGAAATGGGAGGAGAAAAATAGAAAAATAGGAAAACATTTTTAAAAAGAGATGGCGTGGTGGATGTGTCAGTGTTTTAAAAATGTTACTGTGTGCAACATAAAAACCAGAGACTCTCAGATTCTCTCATCATCAAGCAAATTAATGAACTGAGCACTCATCAGCTCACGCAGCTTCATAAGCATACTGTGACAGGAACTGCATTTATCATCCCAAACATAATGCACGGCGCGGCGAGCAAGCGGGGAGTTGGGCTCTTTAAACTAGAGCTATGTCATTGCAAGGGACTGTGGAAACCTCATCTACAGGGACAAAATGGGACTGGCCGGCTGAGAGAGTGTGACAGCATGCTGTCACGCGCTCTCAGCCTGGTTTGGGCTTTTGTGTGATGGGCTTATAGTTTGAATGTGTACTTTATTATGTGTGCTTTGTGTGTGTGTGTGTGTGTGTGTTGAATTTAATCTGCATGGGAACACAAAAGTCTGAAGGCCAACAGTGGGATTGTAATCTGCAGCTCCATGTCTCTTTTCTCAATCTTTTTCCTCCTTCCTGTCTTTTTTTTTAAAAACCCTTTTCATAAACCGAATAACAGGTACACTGACCGTTCAGTAAACTCTACCCTCTAACCACTATTTCAGTCTGGCTTAGCAACTGTATTGTTTGTGAGCCTGCCAAACTTTAGATTTCTCCACATATTGGAAAGGTCCTTTGTTTTTGAGTCTTTAAAAGGAAATGATCAACATAAGATATATTACTAACACAAGACAATTATGTTGCAAAACACATATGCTGAGAAGATGTGAAGTATGTGAGCTGCGAGAAGCAGGGTTATGTAACAGCAAAATAACAGTCTTGACTCAGTTGACATTATTATCAATCTTTTAACACTAGGATTAACTAGCTCTAAACTGCAATAGTGGTACCATTAATTTATATTAGGATTTATGTAACTGGCATAGATCTGGTGAGGGATGCTGACTGAGACCTGCAGCTTTACCCTGTACTTTTGTACCGATTATGTAGCCATGGAAGGATTAAAAGTCAGCCCATAAACTCAGTGGTAACCGGCTAGAAAGGCTGCTCTTGTCTACTATATCTGGAACGTATTGTTTTAAAGATAACTATGAATTTAGATGTAAATCTGCCACTATTAGCAATGTAAGCGTCTTATGCGCTGTATATTGTGTAGCGCAGTAGCAACCCAGTAAGTAAGGAGGAGCAGGGTGTGACAGTCAACTGAATGCTGATATGCTTTCCAGTTCCTCCGTTCTACAATACTCACAGCATGCTCCATTGCTGGCTCCTCATAATAGCTCACACACAGAAACAAGAATATCACCTTTGTGTTAGAGTCCATAAGTAAAATAGATACTTTTAAATAAATATTGTCTTAGGGTAATATGTAGCCATGGCAACAGGCAGAGGGATTGACTCTGCAATGGTGGTTTGGGTTTGTCTCAGCCATTCTCCGCGAACTCAACATGATTTAATACTGGCAAGGGATGGGAGGGATTGTCTTGATAAAGAGGATGCATTAAACAGGCATTGGACTCCAACCCTCTCATGGGTTTGGTACTCTCTGTCTCCCTTGATTAACCACAGAAACTGTCTCACCCTCTCCTTTCTTCTCTTTGTATGTGTGTGTGTGTGTGTGTGTTTCAGATAACAGAGAGGGTGTTCAAGGCCCCTAGTTCTCAGGTTAAATGAACAGAGTTTACAAACCATGGCAGACCATCTGTCTCCGATTCCCTACACGGGTAATATAGGCCATGCATGCACACAGTTGTTGTTATGCTTGAATGGTGCTAGTTAATCAAAACCACTGGACAAGACAGTCCGTAGCCCCAAACATGAGATTGCATCACTGTTCTTTGTATCCTGCTCAAAATCAGCCACAGTAAACCACGTAACAGCAGCCAAGCCACTTTCCCTGTCATTTCTTTTTGTGAGATAACTGAAATGTAGGAGGAACACAATATGGCACATAAAAAAAAGAAGAGGTCCATTGCAATTTGATCATGATTAGCAGACATATAGGCATCATTGCCCAACCCCTTGATCAAATGTTCCTCTAAGGAAATGTCAATACTTAGCTCAGTTACTAACTTTTGGTCTCTCTTTGACATCCAATTATAGAGTGAGCCTTACTGATAAAATCACTTGTTGCAATTAATTCTCTTTTTCGTATCAACTAAGCAGATGTTTTCCTTGTGCTTAATCTGTTATAGTTGGATCTATAGTGTCGAAAAATATTGCCATGACATGTTTAAACAACTTGTTTTGTCAACCAGTTATGCAAACCTAAAGACATAGTGTTTACAATCACATAAAATCAACCAAATAGTAAAGTGATGAACATCTCAAACAACTGCGCTGAAAAAAGTCAATGCTGCATTGTATTTTTCTGTTTAAAAACCACTTGTGATGCCAACAACGTCTTACTGCAAGCCAAACAACAGAGTGCACAACAGTGGAGGCCTGGGCGGTCGAACTCAGTGATGTGCAGTGATAGAGACAGGGACAGAGTGGCTCCAGCGAGAGCCAGAGTGCGCGCAGGCGGTTTCACATTAATCAATTCAATCTCTCTACTTTTACATACCTCATTGCCCCCTCCTGTGCTCTTTAACGTCTCGCTGAAACGCCCTCATTGAAAACTTGGTCAGTTCATCGAGCACCAATGCCCACAGTAATAACTATACAGACAGTGCAAAGAGAGAAGAGGCACTGAGAGCAGTATCTCGAGAGAAAAGCGCCGGAGGGATCTATATTAGTTTCATTTACTATGAACATGAACTTTGGGCGGCGGGGTGGGGTCAGTGCAGCCACATTTTACATAGGTCTTTTATTTCACTAATAATAAGGAGCTCAAAATCAGTACATAATGACTCAATAGAAATATTAACTGGGTCCTTCAGAGGAAATTCATTCCATTTCTTTTAGGTAAAAACTTGGTCATGGGGTTGAATGTATTTCATAAAAGCAGGGTCTTAGATTTCTCTCTGAGTCTCTGTACCTAGAGTTGATGGTAGGATGAACATTTAAAAGTGTTTCTCTTTTTCTCATTTAATTGGGTCAAAAGCCCATTTTGCCCATCAGTTCACATAATAATCCATGGTTTTAGAAATTTTGCAAATCTATTAAAAATCAAAACTGAAATTTAGCTGTCGTATCATAGTAAAGGCCTGATTGATGATGCTGTTGAGATGGTCTGGCAGGTTCTCCCATCTCTACCAGGCGACTTCTGATGCTCTGTTAGGTGACCATTTAGTTCACTGTCCTCCTGACTATGGCCCCTCTTGCCCCGTTACTGGACAATATTAAGGTGGTTCGACTTCTTCCATTTCACAATTATTGAGCACTGTGCTCCTGAGATACTCAAGAAATGGTTTTATACCCCTACTCTGAACTATACACACCACAACTTTATCACAGAGGTCTACAAGGAATTCCTTGAACTTCACCTTGGTGGGATCACAGACGAATTGCTTTCTATACTATGTTTTCCTACTAAAATGTTTCACTTTGTCTTATTCATCACAGAGAGTGTAGACTGATGGAGGCAATCCTCCAACCTAGGTAAATCCACAACACAATAAAGCATGTAAAAAGTTAAGTCTAGTGCACCGAAGCCACTGTATTAGGCACAGATAACTCACATCAAAATAGCATTCTTGGTTCCTACCTTAACACAATCCAATCTCTGTAGTGCCTGAATGGCAGGGACTGTGCAGAGCAGAGGTAGCAGAAAAACAAATCTAAGATGAGATGACGAAGAGTAACGGGGTGAGAAAAAAAGCTAGGAAAGAAAACAAAATCAGAGACAAATGAGTCTCAATCAAAACCTTGCTATTGTTGGTGAGAAGTTGTTTGACATTGCCACTGCTTGGCGCTAACTTACACGTCTCACCCGCAGTAAGGGTCGCAAAAAATTACCGGAAAATTTCTTAGCAATCCACAACAGCAGGCAATAGAAATCTCAGACACAAGTTTCCAGAGCAGTAAGTTTATCAAAACTGTTTATATAATAACAATGAGCAGAAACTGTCATCTAAAGGTGATAAACCGCAGTTTCTCTTTTTGTCGAAATACACATCTGACGCATGTAGCACATAACTGACAAGGGAGAATACAAAAGGCAAATGGGAGAGTTACACTCCAGGCAGAGGCCGAGTCCAACGCTCTCTTGTTCAGCATGCTATATCAAAAGTGAGAGATGGAGAGAAATTGCACAGTCAGTCAGAAAATGTTGAGGACGAGCAGGAGTGGGATCCACAGCAAACGATGAGACAGACGAAATTAGCAACAGACAAGCGAGGGCTCCAGGAGCCAAATCTGTCAGTTAGAGCCACAAACAGACAGAGAAAAATGTTTAACAATTCTGGGTATATTCTTGGAGGTCGAGTGACAGACAATTCCTGAATGCAGACTGGGAGAGACAGACAGACATAGAGGCTGGCATGAAAGATGCAAGTGGAGATGCAGGTGCAGTAGTCTGTGCCTGCAGCATTACAAACAGTATTATGTAGAGTGCTGGGGACGCCCTTACGATGCTGGCTCTCCTAAAATCTATTGGCCACAGCACACACACACACTAGCATTGAAATATATATATATATATATATGAGTCTGTTTAACGAAAACTTAGCTGCAGTAATGGTCTTTACAGGGTGGATGACGAGGGGTTTGGGTGTAGAAGATACGGCAGTGCAAGGTTCTGGTGAAGACCTAACAGATTGACGGGTTGGGAGGAAGGAGACAGGCCAAGATGACGTAATCCATATAGCTACGATGAATGGGGAGTTGGGGAGCTTGTAATCTATATTAAAGAAAACTTTACGAAGCTTAAATTCTGAGGGGTGGTTTGAGGAATGCAGTGACTTCACACAGGAAAAAACTAAATGCAACATACTCAAAACTGTTTTCTAGAGTGCTATTAAGGGATGGTATAGACCTCTCTCACAGCAGACATTTGACTTTTCATATTAAGGAAAAACATAGGTGTGAACTGTAAGTATTACTCCATTTAAATGTCCTGTGTTTCATGCTTGATGGTCAGCATACACATAGTAAGAGACTTTACGACCTGTAATTACACAGTTACAGTATATTTCTTGCTATGGCGTGTCAACATGCTGTTATTGCCATTCCATACACATGTAACATTGAAGAGCAACTCACAGCCAGAGCAGGGTGAAAGAAAAAGTGGTGGCATCAAAGTGTCAAACTTGCTTCAAGTGGTTTTTTTTTTGAGACAAGCGAGACTAAGTGGCAGCAGTAAGTTGTAATTTTTAAACTTGCCTGACATAATGTACAATGTAATTACCTTTGAGTTGATAGCGAAATTTGTTCCAGTTTCCCGTTTACACTAGACATGGGTAAGCATTAGCATTTATTAGGAGCTGTGTCTCTAACCACCTGTGGGTGAAGTCTGAAATTCATTGCCTTATAGCTTCTTTTTGGTGTCACCAATATCTCAAACAATCAACTAAAGCTAAAAAGCTCATAGAGATGAAGAAACTGCAGAGTTGGATGAAAATTCCTATGGGTTTTGTTACTACAAAACAATTCCTTTCATACAAGAGAAATCATATAATAGATTGTTAATATAAAAACAGGATTATAGCAAAACTTTAAGCATTGGGAAAATATTTTTCTTTTCTCCTTGTGGAGTTTAATGGTCATAGTATGATTGTTATACCCTCAAACTGATTGTGTCATTTTCCTCTTAATACAAAAAACAATTCAGTTTTCAGGCATTCGGCATTGGTTCATTCAGGTAGAATCACACAATTCAGTGCAGTACACTCTTAATACCTGAGAACGTCTGTTAATTCCAGGAACACAAACAGCATGGGCATGCTACTATTTTTTCTCACTCTTCAAAGACACAGACACCACAAACTATAAACAGCCCCCACACCTAGTCTGGGGTGAGTTAAGTGTATTATACAGCAACACAGCAGGCTGGCAGCAACAGTGCGTCACTGCAGAGAGCCAAATGGGTGGGAGGACATCAATGACGCACACACGGTCCTATTACCTAATGACAGGGCTTTCCTATAAAGCTATGCGATGACCAGGTTAATGGCATCGTACAGACTCAGGACACAGTGCCTACTCTCTCTGACAACAACACCATCAACCCTGGCAGAATCATTTTTCTTACAAACGGGCTACAAGGCAGCACAGATACTTAGCACTGGATCATCCAGTTTTACAACCTTTCGTAAACAGTAATTGGTGCAAGTGTGCAAGCAACATACAGTGATAAGGACTGCAGGTGGCGGTACCAAGCCTGGAGTACATACTTTGAAACCATATCCGAGTTGCAGGAACAAGGAGGGTATTCAACTGTGACTGAGAGATTTGTTGGATTATATGCAAGTAAATACGACTATGTTTAAATACATCCCTGTAACAATAAGTCCTTAACACTGAGTCACTGAGTCAAAATCTGCAAACATTAGTATTACTTGATGTTTTGTTCTTACTTCGAAATTCCATGCATCTCATCATTGTAGAGAGATCGTTTCAAACATGACAGAAGTATTTGGTGCTCGTCCTCCTGGTTTTAATAACTTAGGGCCATATGTGCTCTAATATCCCACCATCATGTACATCTGTGTTGTTCATTTCTCATCTATTCCAAGCACCTATGGGCTTTTCTAAATCGTGTCATTCTCTCAAGCTTCATCCTCTTTTATGCAGAGGTAAGCTGTTGTTGTATGTCACATGTTGATTTTTCAGACGACCTGTCACGCTTTGGCATCCTGAATTTAAGTGTACAAGGTCACGAGAGGTGACTTTTTGTGCTACATTGCCTGTGATTGTCACAGCGAGCTTGTCTCTTGGTATTCATGACAAAGAGCAGTGCGACTCTGAATGCCTCAGGCAGCCTGTCTTTGAGGTCCGCTAATGTCTTTGTGAGAAATGCACAGCGAGCTGCAGGATGACACTTCAGCTCTTGAGAGGCGACTTTGGCTGCAGATGCACCTCTCAACAGCCACTCTTCCTTCCTCCTCCTCCTCCTCCTCCTCCTCCTCCTCCTCCTCCTCTGTGCTGGGAGGAGGAGGCAGAGAGGAAGGAAAGAGACGAGGTGAGAGAGAGGGATGGAGCAAGGGTAATGTGATGCAGGAGTGTGCAGTGCAGACAGAAGAGGCTGTGTGAATGCCAATCACCAATATATTCCCCAGTTTCAACACACACACACACACACACACACAGATTTGTTAGAACATTGTACTTGTAACATAAAACCAATGAATCTCCAAGTGGCTATTTCCTCACACTTCCACTCACACATACTGTACAGATGCAATTTATGGGCCAGTTTTACAAATGTATCTCTGATCCTTCAAAAAGCCACATCTGCAGGCACTTGCAATGGTGCAAATGTATGTGGACTCTGGTTGGGCAGAAAAAAATGCTGTGCACTGGTGCTTTAAAATAATCCAGCTGAAACCACTTAAAAAGGCTCTGTTTACTCAAATTATATCACCAAAAGAACATTTCCTCACTCACCTCTAGTGGTACATAGCCATGTAGACCTTTACCTGAGATTTCTACCTACATCAAATGGACAGAATGGCATCTTAAACACTCAAGAGCAAACTATCTTTCCATTATCAGTATCCCAATGACTCTGGATAATCCACAGACCTTGCAGTGAATGGTTTTCATTGGAATGACTTCCTACCAACTGTAACAGTCCCTATGAAAACTCCTGACAGTGTATTTGGTGGATTATCCAGCTTATTGGGGACATTGTCTCTGTAAAGAGATGTTGCTGCAGAAATTTGACATATAATGCTTCAATGCTGCAAAGCACCACAAATGGTCTACTCCTCCTACTGCACAAGGCAAGTAGAAAGTAGAAATCTGGGCAAGATCCTAAAACCTGGGCAAGGAAAAACCAAAATTACACTGCATGGTTAGATATCACAAGGGGTAAGTAATGTGTTTTTTGTGAGATGAATGACCTAATTTTTAATGCAGGTTTAGCAATTTGAATGAATGATATGAATAACATATCAGACACTGAGGCACTGCTGTAATTTATGTTTTATATACAAAATACTACATTTTATGTCATCTTATAATTCCATGTTGTTGTTATGATTTAATGCCATCGCATTTTAATGCATGTTTGATGAACAACAATATGTTTCACCACTATCCTTATTGATATGTGTGAGAGTCCATCTACCTCTCTTTGTGATCCACTTACTTCTCTCCACTCTTTTCCCTTCACTATCCTCCTTTACATCTTTGTTCTCCACCTTTACCCAACCCATTTTATGTTTTCTAACACGCTGGCTTACCCTCACAACAACAGCACTTGTAAGAACGTAATTGCATGCAGCACGTGTTTAATCAAATCAAGTAGCCAGTCGGACTCATTGGCTAGCTGTGTAATTTGCACTCTGTGTGGGAGTGAGTAACAGCCGTGCATCCTTTCCCCTTCCAATGGCCATATTATTACTGAAAATGAATGAGTCAGGATAGTGTGTGTAGAGTGTGTGTTGAGCGTGTGTGGTCAGCCCCGTGGTCCCGTCTGCACAAGCTCTCGCACACAAGGGCGTTCAGTGTCATTGAGAAGGAGTCATTGACTGAATATAAAAATTTCTACTGCTGCAAACAACACACACACATGCATCCTGGAAGTCTGTGTTTCTGTGTGCCATCTATGTACCCCCCCCCCCACACACACACACACACATATGTATAAAGAAACTCACTGGAGCATTAGAAACCTACTTAACACACACACATGCACAATACTGCGCTGTGCTCTGTTTATCAGGGCCAGGCCCATCGATCATCCTAGCCTGGTTGCCCGGGTAACCCCGTTATTATTCAAAGCACGCAGCACCAGCTTGCAGAGAGAGCTCTGTGTGTGTGTGCGCACATGTGTATGTTTGTTAGGTAGTGGAGATTCCCACTGGCTCATAGGAAAAGTAGCCACTGGTCCCTGGCATCCTCCTTCCCAGCGTCCTCCACGATCTGCATACCTATGAGGGTGGACGTTATCACTACACACATACACAGAAGCACACACACACATAGGATGATAGGGACACAGCAATTGGAGCACGGCTATTTCCTATTCTCTTCATTTCTATCACACACCACCACCATCACCACACCACCTTCGCAGTTCCCTCCCACCCGACTGATTTTCATTCACCATCCTCCCTCCATTTTTCTTCCCTGCTTTGCTGCATTTCATTCAGGCTGCACCCCTATCTGCTCGCTCCCCCTCTTATTTTTCATTCACATTCTGCGGCTCCAAGGCTCATTCATAAACAGCACCACTCCTTACAGCGGCAAAAAAGCGGGGAGGGAGGGGGGGAGGGGAGGGGAGGATGGAGGGAGGGTTGCCCCTACTGACTTACTGACTGCTGCACTGAGGGCTCCCTCAAAACTGAAAACAGCCAATCTGGATGCTGAGAAGAGGGGAGGGTATAAGGAAGGAGAGAGAGGAAAGGAGGAAGAGAAGAAGAGGGTGGGGGATAGGAATCCATCCACCTCAAACCACACTCTCCTCCACCTCTGCTTTCTTTCATTCATTCATTCACCACCACAGCCATTCATTCGCTCAAACCACCCCACCCTCCATTCACACAACACTCTCACCTGTCGTAGTTTATAACATCTGCTGCAGATGTTCCAGTCGCTCAAGATAAGCTTCTGAAGACACACAGTGATGCTTTGAAACTAATAATTAAACCATATACATGTGTGTGTGTGTGTGTGTGTGTGTGTGTGTGTGTGTGTCTAATTTCCCTTCCTTGAGGCCAGAGGACACTGCAGGCAAAACAACCTCTGCTGCCTTTGCTGACTGAGTAGCTACATTTATCACTGCACTACCTTGCTCCTGAAAAAAATTACAACACCATATTTCTACCTCATTGCTGCTCATTATTACCTAACAAGACATGCAAATCCTTCAGTGTAGTCGAAGCAATGAGTGTAAGGACTTTTCAGAGCCTCCCAGACCAACCAATCAAAGCAGGAACCAAGCCCCCGGATTCCAGCACATAAAACCAGCATATTCCTTGAACAATACCGAACTTAAGCTGGACTAGCAGCACAGTGCAAACTAGGGCAGTGTCATGGAGGACAGAGCTGATACAAGCCTATCTGATCAGACATGCTCCGCCTCCAGCCGCCACAGGAAGGAAGGGCTGCAATCAATAAAAGGAAGGGCAAGCGTGAAATGGCCAGGGCCTGTCTCTTGGTTCTATTATTCCTCTGAAAGATGCCCATTTCCCCTGCAGCCTCACTGCTGCTGTTTCCATTCCATGTGTGGGGAGGAGGCGTGTGTGCATGAGAGACAAGACATGAGAGAGAAGGAGGAAAAAAAAATAGAGGGGATGATGATTGAAAAAGATGAAATAGATGGAGGAGTGTGGAGATGAGGGAGGGGAAAAAAGCGGGAGAGGCAGCAGTGAGAAGTAAAGCGGGGTAAAGGTTACATGGAAAAATGCAGAAACTCAAGTTTAGAAGTGAGGATTGAGCTTCCCATGAGCAGCAGCATATCTGATATCAGCTGGATCTTCTGACAGCTGCTAAGACATATCTGACTTCTGATCTCTCTACATTCCTCTCCCCCATGCTCTCTGTGTTGCCAGTAACTTTCATCCCACATCAGCATTTTGTGTGTGTGCGTGCGTGTGTGTGTGCATTTCTAACACTGCAGAAAAAAAAGGATGTAAGAGGACTGTAACCTACTTGATCTCCCTGTTTACTGAAATAAAAAAATCCCACTGCTTGTAGCATATACATTATAGGCACTGCAAACATACAAACAGTGCACTCATATGTACATATGTATGTTGTCTTCCTAGCGTCTGCTGTGATAACTTCCATACTCCCCGCACTTACTATTTTGAGCGCGGAAATATGCTGTGAACTATAAGAACCAGGATGTTGCATTCAAACCATGTGTATGATGATGGACACTTCTGGAAGGAGGAGGACCATGAGTAAAAACCAAAACAGGCGCCCGGATATTTGGGTGATCACATATTGTGACCATCACTTCTGAAATAAGTGCACAGTGACTGTGTTTGACGGGGCGACACCCTGTCCGAAATGTACACACTACAGCAGTGGTATACTGTGTACTGATGTGTACTATAGCGCTGACTAAAGTATCGAGCTTGAGACACAGCAGAAGTCGACCTGCAGAATCATCCAGCGTGGGCTGGGAAGATATTGATCCCGGGGGCACAGCTGTCTAAATCTATAATAGTAATTATCTACAGTACTGAGTACTGGCATTATATACTACAGTTCTCGAGATCAACAGCAGTGACTGATAGGTCTCTCTTAGAAGTGTCTCTAGTGGGATGCCAATTTCTGAATAAGCCTTAGCTCAACATAATAACCACCAACAATTGGTTATTGCTCTCCTGTGAAAGTGCAGCTCACAGCTTTCATCACATTGTAAACACCTCTGCTCTGCTATATATACTCTGAACTGGCTCAAGAGACACAGGTGGACATCGCGTGATACCAAATACTGACAGGAGGCAGAGGCGAGGGCAGGGAGAGGCTCAAGCGAGGCTGTGGTCGACGAGGAACAGAGAGGCGAGACAGTGAGAAGGAAATGGAGGAAGTGAGGGAGCGCAGGGAGGTGATAGGGGGACTGGTGATGGAAGGGGGAGAGAAGGGGACAGGTGGAAAGGATGAATGAGCAAGATGGGGCCTGCTAGAAGCGGAGAGGGTGACAGAGGAAAGACTTTAAGAGGTTACATTGTTGCCCGCGTGTAGTAATGTTCTTTATTAAAGTTATAATGTCACAGTAGTCAAGGCACTGTGCCATACATAGTACACAACAACTGACAGCAGTCACACTCATGACACTAACTATTCCTTTCTAATAAACCTCACCTACCACCACCCTCAGCAGCTGAAAGGAACCCAAGTGACAGGCCAATGTCAGTAGGTAAGTTATAAAGTGAGGGAGCAACACAGGACATTTACAGAGGTAACACATACTCTTCTGTATATGTCTAATATTAATGATACAACAGGGCTGCAACTAACAATTATTCTGACTGTCAATTAGCACCATTTATTAATTCACTTATCATTTAGCTTAGTAAATGGTCATTAGATGCTCAGATGTCCAGGTTTGTTCATTTGCTGAAGATTGTGAAACAGTTCAAAGCTCTGCAAAAAGCTAGTAAATGGCTCAAAGTTAAGACTGTCATGTTGGACTGTAAAAGCATCATGTCACATGTGCAAAGTTGGAACCTACATGTTTAGTATTTCTGCTCGAAAAATGATTAATTATTAAAACTGTATTGTATCAGATTAATTTCCTATTTTCTTGTTGTTTCAACCTGATGTGCAGAATACATTAGCAGACATGTACAGATTAGCAGGCTATAAGTGGCAAAACAAAACAAGAGCAGAAGCAAGCATTAGAAACAGCCATCAATACACAGGAATACAGATACAATACACAATACAAATTTATCCTGGCGCAGGAACCCTTCGCAAATCTGAACAAAACCTGCAAACTAAGCTAACCTTTGTTGATAATTTTGAAGTGCATATCTGAAAATATACCCAGACTATACCAGAGCATTTGTTCCTGACAAGGCTAGTGATTATCATGAACAACCCTTGTTAAGTTACCAAGCTTCTTCTAATGCAGAAACGTCAGCACCAGTACTATCAGGCACCTACACACATGTCTGGCCCTGCAGACTGAAAGTTAGAGTGTTCTTGGTGTGACTGTGGAGATGTGTCAGATGTGTCTGTATAAAACTGATGTTAACGGAAAAACACAGTGGGTGAACAGCTACTCCCAGGATACATGTCTCAACCCGCAACACTGCAGGAGAACTGAGTCATTACATCATCAACTCTCGCCTTGGGGACCGAGGCATGGCGTGACCACCCGGGAGATGTGGGGTCATTACATCACTGGCCAGCCGGAGCAGGCCATAAAAAGAAGGCCATGGCTGTGTGGTGAGCAGGAACTGGCCAGTGTGAGCTGATCCTGCTGTGCTGTGTGTTGCTAACACACATATAGATCAGGTAGGGGTGTGTGTGTGTGTGTGTGTGTGTATGTGAGGGGGGGGTAGGCTCTGTTTGACATAATGCTGTGACACACACCACCCTAGGCCCTTCAGCTTACCATGCATAAAATCCAACCAGTAATGAGCTTTAGTTATGTCACATTATGAGTCCGCACAAGGCATAAGGTGATAAAAAACCGTCTAACATTATCATGAAAACTAAGGAGAAACTAAAGTTTATGTTCTATTTAAAATATTCAATAATGTATTTTTAACTGGTTATCCATATCATCATTCTAAGAAAAGTTACTGCACTTTGGTCTGTAAATGTATTTGCATTATTTTAAGCAAAACAGCACTGACCTAAATGTCAGCGTATGGCTGAAGTGGGTGTCTGAGTGGGCAGTGCAGCTTCTAAACAGGATATGCTGTTACATGAATAGTTTTACACCTTACTGATCACGATGGACTGGAGGATCAGTACTGAATCCTCTTCAGTATCCATCCTTACATAAAAACAACACTGTAACCACGTATCTTCTTTACCTTTGTGAGGGTAAATGCTCATGTGATGATCAGGCTTTGGATACACAGATGTTACTTGTTAGCGGGGTCAATTCATTGTTGATTTGGTCCTGCTTTCCTGGCATTTGTGGCCAATAGAAAAAAACACAGAATATCACAAAGAGGAAAGGGGGTGATTTCCTGGATACAGCTACTATAAAGTGATCAAAAACAATTCAAGTGCTATCACCAATCTTTATTGATTGCACCCGTAATGATGCAGAGATCAGATCTTGCATTATCGTTTAATTCAGACTATCACAGACCCGGTACAATACCGGCACAGAGACAGGATTGTGTGTAGCTTTAGTCTAGATGAGGGACAGATACTGCTGAGTAAGAGAATAGTACCAAAAGGCGATAGGTTACTATGAGGAAGGTGGGAGCAAAAACAGTGGTGGGAAGCCAGTCTCTCCAGATAATTAGGAAAGAGTGGGGCTGAGAAAATGAATAAATGGATAACACAGAAAAGGCTCAGAGAGAGTGACGGCAAGATGTGTTGGCAAACAGAGGATAAGGACTGAAATGGTTAAAAAAAAACAAAGGAAAGAAAGACATTAAAACTGTCATCAGCATGCAGCCAACATTCAGCTCTCCTCATCTATGCATCCCTCCACTCCCTCTCTCTCTGCACACACAGATTATCTTAATGGAAATGACTCATCTGAGACAGTTGAGTGCTTCCCAAACCTGATTGATTATTTACCTTCCATCTCTCTTTCCTTTATCCACTCATTACACACAAACAACACAACAGCGCCCAAGTCTTTCTTCGTCTTCCTCTCTCCCTTCTCTCATAAGTTATGTTATACCCCCGTGACCGTAATTTATTGTGTCATTTCATACGAGCAATAGTCTCTGGATTTAGACTTGACAGTGAGGGTAGCCGAAATGTACTACAACGTGGCGAGGGTTTGTCCAAAACTGGCTGTATTTAGAATTGCTTTAGAGCTCTTCATGTCTCTTACAACACGTGAGGGGTTCACACATCTTTACAGTACGGCTTCCTATGGCCCATATCAGTGCATGTGTGATGTTGAAGAAGGCAGCCTGGCATGCTGGTATTGAAACATGCTGATTCCACTTGATTTGGCGGGCGAGATAAGTGAGAGAGAGATGCCCTCCGAGATGATGAAATCAAGCGATATAATGGTTCACTTTTGGTTTTAAATCAGTACCCGAAGCGATACCCACCCTGGTGTTGCACTGCTGCAGTGTAGCATGAGGAGAGAGGCAAGAGGAGATATTTTATGTCAGACTCCAGAGTCTCTGAGCCCACTCACGCCTCTGCTGTAGGTGTGCCTATGGCCTTACACTGAAAAGTGAGGCTGCATATCTAATGCCTGTCTGTCTGTCAATGTCACGGCTTTAGTGCTTCAAGTACAGTTCCTGAACCAACAAGGCACCAGTCCATCCTCCTCATCAATTTTAAAAAAAGAGGACCTCAGGTATAATTAAGTTGTCTGCACACTGGCGCTGCTTGACTTACGAGGTTGTTCAACGGCAAGCTTTGAAACTTTTGTCAAGCAAGAACACCAACTTCTGACAACCTCCCACCAGCCCCTACACACCCCTCTTTACCCCCCAAATACACACACATAAACACACACAGGTGAAAGCCCCTGTCCTCCTTGACACAAATTTAACAAACCCCTGACACACACAATAGCACAAATGCCACTGTACATGTAAACAACATTCATATCAGCAAAAATAGACCACCCATAACCCTCTATGCTTCTGTGGGTATAGCAGTCTGACAACAAAAGACTTTGAAGGTGGCATTTTCAGCACCTTTGGTACCTGCCTATCACATAAAACAAAAAACTAATTCAAAACTACTTCTTTGATCTTTTAACTGCTCAAAAATCAGTATTTTTCAACTTCTTACTATTGCATCCTATATTCAAGGTGGCTACATCTAGTGTACAACTTCACCTTCAACTAAGCTAAATCAAAACAATCATTAAGAACTAACTGTAATGAACAATACATTCCACACACTCTCTGTCTGCATTATCGAATAACAAGTCAATATGTATGGACCGGGTACATTTGTGCTCTGGTTTAAAATTAATATTAAACCACACTTGATTTAATATAGGCACTGAAAATTTGACCTTATGACGTCACAGCTACTGGCTCTAAAGGTTACACTATTTTTACACAGCTCTAATTCTCATACAGACCTATTATGTCCAGCAGCTGTTTTTTTTGTAGCATGTTTTGGAGCTGCAAGGCCATTAAATAACACACAAAAACAGGTACTGTGGGGGTGGTGTTGACAACAAAGGGAACTGGATTAATTTTTCAATAGGACGTGACACCTTGTGGAAGCATTTCACTTCAAGGGATTCAACACACCACAAACAACAAAGTGGCTCTATCGGCCAACAAGAGTACAAAGTCAACTCTTTATTGTTCAAGAAAACATTGTAACAGTTGTGTATGACTTTGAAACAAGAAATAACTGAAGAAGCTAACCAGGCGTGCCTCAGTAGAAAGCAACAAGGATCCAGTCTAAAAACTCTCAAAAATAAAAAGAGTAGGGAAGGGTAATGACTTTCACTGGTTTTGCATAATTAAAATCTTTCAGAGAACAGACTAGCAAAAAACTGGCACGAGCCAATAGTTGACGCACTGGATGTCTGGTCGGTTTCTATTTTACTTATTCTTTTATCAGTCTCCTGATTTGAATCATTTATGAAATTTGGACTGTATTTCAAAAACAAAGTTCTTACATTGTTGCATGTGGATAGGATTTAACATTTATTCACTTGTTAAATGAAGGGGTTTGTAGAAATCATGTTCTCTGAAGTTCAAAAACTGTTTAGGTATTAGGTACTGAAATTGTTACTGTTTGAATAATGTGCTGAAATTAAATATTTCAATAGCTCAAATTAACTGTTTTAGCCTGTTGGGCGCTTTAAATCCATCTATATGTGTCAAATCTATGAATACTTTTTATATCAAAGCGCTCAGGCCACTTCAACACACCAACACAGAGGACAATGCTGTTAAAATGTCCGTCGGGGAGGTTAACAGCAATAAAACTGATGCTAGTAAGCAGCATTGACAACCATGATGATGGTATCTGACACTCATGATGACAAATGGTGGCATTCTTACTTGACAGCAAGTAGAAGGTGACAGGAAATGAGGAGAGAGAGAGGAGCTGACCTGCAACACAGAACTGACGGACTTCGAACCAAGCGTGCCGTTAAATCACAATATCGATGATGAATACAAGTTGTCTTTTGTATTCGTTATATGGCACTGTGGGAAGGATGAAGAGAAGACTACCAACCAAAGCACTTGAAACAGCTTAAGAAGTAACAAGCTTCTGTTGATATCAGAATCAGTACCTTCTTGTGTTCTTCCAGAAGGTGTTGGAATTTGGGCTTTAACCAGTCATAACACTGCTCTGTCTTGTATCTTTCCAGTAGTCAACATCTTTGTATCTGGGTTGTCATCTGGCATGTAGTCCCTTCTGTAAAATATGACAAAATAAAAATATCATCAGTTTCAAAATAAAACACTAACTGCTGTGGTTTTTCACAAACACTGATCAGGAATATCATCACAGTTCTTACACACAAGAGCCACTAGTTGTGTTTCCAAAATTAACCCATTCATATCCAAGTATTCAGTGGTCATTGGGTTTGTTAATTGAAAAAATACCATAACACAATCTAAATGAATAGAAATTAATCAGCAACTATTCTGATAAGACAAAACCTTTGGCTCTGAGAAACAGTGATGGTCTGTTCACGTTTTCTAACATCTTACCGAGCCAAAGTGATTAAGCGACAGAATCATCAGCAGATGAACTGCAGCTCTTCAAGTACTGTAACCTGATATGCATTGTTTTCTGTGTGTATTACATGTCTTTAGGACTGGGTGTGACTTTAACTGGCTCAAAACAAAATTCTCTTCTCTGAATTTCTCCACAAAGACAACTGTTGTTTGAATGTTTTCATTACATTAGAACATGTTTTGTATTGAATTCTTGATGGTGTAAAAAATTATAACAACAACTCATTTGGATATTTATTTTATTCACTGGAGTAGCCTACATCTAATTAAACTAGTAGTTTAACTACATTTTGTTGTGGTTGCTGGAGGTCCTACATTCATCCTTGCATGAGTGAATCAAGAAGTTAATTTACATTTTGTTCTTTAAGAAGAATGACATTTAGCCATAGTTTTTTAATGTTTGAATCTTAATTTGTAAAACTTGACTTGAATATTTAGATGCCAGTTACTCATGAGCTTTTATCATTGCTATATATATTCACAAATGTTTATTTGTTGCATGTGCTATTTTAGAAGTTCTATTTGACTGAGTGGCCTACTTGGTGCAATACCCCAACCTCTAGGAGGAGAGGTCTCAACTCATGAACACTGTATACAAAACCAAAGGTGACATTTATTCCACTTTCTCATGAATAGTAGACATTTTTGTTGTTTATTTATTTATATTTTTTGTTTATATATGACCTGTAAACTGCATTGGGGACTTACCGTAAACTAAACTGTGTGGCATTTTGCTGGCTTATTACTTTTTTTGTGCTATATTTTGTTATAATTTTGTATCACAGCTATTGTTAATTTGTAAACAAAGTAGTTTTGAACTCTTTTTTCTACATAGCTGAAGTTAGCAAACTAGATTTCTCCTCAGTGTAACTTTGACCTTGAGTTAAACTTGTTCCGTGTGAAGTAATTGATAACCTGCAAAGTTGTGCTCTCAAAAGTAGCTTCCTCATCCTACTGTTAAATAGATGACACAAAACATATCTTCAGTGGTAAGTTTCTGGAGGCTGGCACAAACGCAAGAAGATGATCTCTTGAACAACAGAAAAGCCAGCATTTATCTGGATATGTGAACTCCTCACGTTCAAAGCTAAATTAAATATTCATGTCCAGGTTGTAGGCACAGCGCATGCGCGGATAGTGTCACTTAAAGCCGCGTGCTGCTCCGCCGCCACTTGCTTTACTCAATCCATTTACTTTGTTCCCGACAAGAACAAAATTACTACAGAGTGAGCTATGAATTACGTAACCATTTCTCTGCTTACGAAGTCACGTTAACCAGAGGCTCTGTAATGAGTAGCGGTTCTAAATTAGCAGATCTCCACGTGTTGTAGTTTTACACAAAACTACTGCTGCTGCTTCAGACGGAGTGATAACGTCGACACATCTTAGCAAAATAAACCGACATGGGAAATTAAAGTGACTTCGGT
Source organism: Lates japonicus (assembly GCA_033238685.1). Classification (NCBI taxonomy): domain Eukaryota; kingdom Metazoa; phylum Chordata; class Actinopteri; family Centropomidae; genus Lates; species Lates japonicus. The sequence continues at coordinate 3,041,696 of BRZM01000034.1, read as the reverse complement.
CTAAAAAGCTCAGGTTCTTAACGAAATAAGTCTGAAGAGGAGACGACATATTTCCCTCTGTTTGTTTCTTGTACTTCTCGTGAAGTTTGAGGGTGGGCGGAGCAACACAGTTACTTTCGTGCTCTTTACATTCATGCCGTTAAATGCTCTTGTCAAATCTCACAGGTGCGTTCAAACGACCTTTTGGTGAGTATTAAGAAAATACGTGTCCAACGGCATTTCTTTAACGTACAAAAAGAAACTGCTTTATTGTTTATCGTTTTTAATTGGCACGATGTAGTGCTAAATTATCGATTCATTTACAGCGCAGCAATACCATTGAATGAAGTGGAAAAATATGCATGGGCATGATATTTTAGTGCTTATTGGTCAAATAGTTGAGTCAATGGAGAAAATTGCCTGACAATTCTGATGATTGATACATTGAAATTATGGAAATGTATTTCCTGTTTTCCATCGCCATCACCTCTTTCTTTCTGTGACCTGGACTCTTGCTCTCACCACTGCTGATCATCTCATTCGGTGTTATTTCTCACACGTCCAGACTGTAGAGGGCAGGAAAAGACCAGGAGTTTGTACAAGTTATTCATATACTGGTTTTTTTTGCAGTTTATGACTCTTTCACTACAAACTGGGTTGATTTTACATAACTGGTTGCAAACTACTCTAAGTATCAACTGCCCACCATTACTATTAAAACGATCTATAAATAAAGAAATGGTTAAGGTGGTGGGGATTTTCCCCAGAGACATTGTAAACACACACCACAACAGGTATCTTTCATACTACGTGGGATTGACAGTTGCTGCAAGAGGTTGAGATATCTTGATTTTTCATCCAATGTATCGTTCTAGCACCAAAACACCTACATTATGGAAGATGGCGTATACAGGATGATAGGAAGAAGCCATATGATCATGACATCAACGCAGCTCAACAATTTCTCTCAAAGATGCAAACTAGTATTGGAAGATATGGGTTACACCAAGGTTTCTGTGTATGTATAATTTTGGTGCACATACCGAGAATATAACTACCTTATGGATGCTCAGTCTCCAGGTCAGGTTGGGTGAGTACAGCTCAATCCCAAGGAATAATTCAACAAAGCACAAGACTGCAACCAGATGAAGCGATATATGAACTTTTCTTGCTATGGAGTATTTTTTATGCTGCTGTACTGGTGCTAATTCAAGTCAAAATGTCCGAATAAGTTTTCCACCACTGCCAATTAAATCACAGTAATGGAAGTTCTGGCTTTTTGGAAAATAATGCACAACAAATTTATATACCCATGATTTATTTAAATCAAAAATGTACAGGTCTGTGTGGGGAGGGTAATGAGTTTTCTCCTGCAGATGGTAGTGTCACTCTGGTGTTTCAAATGTTTTTTTTTACCTCCCTGGCAAATGTACATTATCTTCTACAGTATTTCACTAATAACCTAACATACTCACCCCATTGCCTGCACATGCAACTAAGCACAATATTAACTTCACACTGGCAGTCACACTTCTGGAGCTTTCCATCATCACTGAAATGCAGCAGTGCTAACAAGAGCAGAGAACCTGGCCTTAAAGTTGAACCTATGGGTAAGATGATTTATGGGCTGCAAGTGCTGCCACGATAAGAGTTGTTTTTTTCTGTGCCCAAAACCCCTGAAGTGGTTCTCCAGAGCTGTTGTTCTGCCTCCCTCTGAGACTAGCTCACCTCCTCCTCTGAGAAACTAGCTCACAGAGAAGTTCTTCACCTTCAGTATATCATGTGCCATTCCTGTCACCTCAATGTCTCCTCCATTTCCTCATTCAGCTGTAATCATCTACAATTTTCTACGTTGAGCTGGAGCAGTAGAGTTTTCCTGCTTACCGACTGTCGTGGCTTCTTTCTTTACAGCCAAAGCCACCATTTGGGGTTTTAAAAATCTGTTATCTTAGAAGAACCCAAAACACATCAAAGGAGTCTAAGTTGTTGACGACTTCATGCTCCACACTGAGGGCTAAAAGGCTAATAATGCTCTGGGCCCTGCATGGAGCTACCTATGATGAGGCTTTCTGTGGGAAAGCCTGCATGAGCTTACTATGGGATGTGTATTAATTTCCTCCCACCCCATCCTCCACAATAAACATACATTGAAGGCAGCTTTTGGGCACTTGTTTATAATGATGCTTTTCTTGTATGTAACATAAACATTTAAAAGATCTATAGAGATAATTGTTCTCAGCGGTAAAGACAAAGTCTTCACAGCAGACATTTAACATGTCATAAAAATACAATGGCTCTGTTTATTAAGCTTACTGTTGCCAGGACAGTGTCCAACTGTACTCAATCAAGGACCCTAAAACTGAGTAGCTAAATGGAATACATGCATCGTCATTGTTACACTTTTTCATTATTGTAACTATTTAAAATGTCTTCTGTGTTTGCCTACTGTTGTTTCCTTCAGATGATAAAACAAATACTGGGGCCTTTAAAGCATTGTTTGTTTCTCTAGCCTCCATTTACTCAGTGGGGGCTAAAACGGTTGATGCAACACATGGCCAAAATAACTGTGAAAAGATTCTACGACCATATTTCCACACACCCAACCGCTCGGTGATGCAGGTCAATAACCCGGTTACCAGCCTTTACTGTACATAATATTATGTGTATGTTTGGCGCTGCATCCATAGATGTGTAACCCTCCAGCATACTGGATACTGTTGGGTGAATAATTTCCAGTGATGGAAGGTGGAGAAGCCATAAAACATCTCTGGTTCAGCGGCAATTGCAAAGGTATAGTGGATGCGTGTGGGGAGAATAAATAACGTCGTTTCTTTTGATGTTGAATCCGGTGGACAAATGCGGACACTCCAGGATCGGGTTGGAGATACGGAGAATAATTTGCCACAGATTCCTCACATAGTGGAGCACTATCACGAACCCACGTAGAGGAATATTCAATGACGGTCCCCGACAGACGGTTCATCTCCGCTACCAACATGGACTCTTGGACACTCCTCTCCAGCTTCCCAGAAACGGACGTGGAGGAGGGCGATCACTGTCTGATTGTAACCACTTTGATCTTTTCTTCTTCTTTCTTTTTTGCCGTTTTCCAGTTCTTTTTTTCGTTCTTTTTTGTTTGATTTTCTCCTCCTCCTCCTCCTCCTCCTCCTTCTTTCTCTACTTCTCTCTCCTCCACAAGTCTTAACAATTGCCAGAGGAGGAGGGGGTGATAAGCCCAGCGTGTCGCAGAGTGTTGCCTGGCTCCCTTCTGGAACCAGTTCGACAAATCGGACCCCTCTCGTCCCGCTCATCCAGAACTACTCGGGACATCGCCGCCAGGCAGGAGGTGCGGTGGGCATCTCAAACAGGTCTCCGCCTCCAGGGCGCGCGGAGCCGCTACTCGACCCCGGACCCGCGCGCAGCTCCCTCTAGCGCCCGCGGATGGCGGGGACCCGAGGATCGTTCAGGGCGGAAGAGCCTTCCTAAGCCCAGGAGGACTACACCCGCCCGGGTGCCTTTCCCAGTGTCACCCAGTACAAGCGGGATTTCAAACCCTGGCCATTCAGGAAGGAGAATTTCCTTGGATTAGTAACGGGGGAGCAGGCGGACAGTGTTGGACAGCCCGGTCAACAGTAGTTACCATGGCCAGGGGCACAGCCGGGGAGAGGGGTCAGAGGTGGGGGAGCAGCAGGTGACGGAGAGAGCAAACCAACTCCTACAGGTAGGACATGGCATCCTCATTGACTCGTTTCAGCACCTGTCTGTCCACTTCCTTCGACTGCTGGAACAGTCAGGAAAACTGTGTGTGTGTGTGGGGGGGGTTCCCTCACATTTTCATATTCATATATGGGAGAGATCATGCATGAATATTTGATATTTTGCATGTCATTTCAGGTATGTGGAAGAAATGCCTCTCTGCCTTTTGGCTTGTGACCAGAAGAAATGTTGACTTACAGTCTATAATATAATCACCAGCAGTGCAACCTAAGACTAGAACCTTTCTCCGGTGGTTATGTTAAATTTTGAAGACCCAAAATGTCGTAATAAAAAACAACAAAAAAAAATAATCTGAGAAAAATATAATTTGGATCAAACTGTTTTTTCTTATCTTGATAATCACCATCGACTCCTCAGTTGGTTATTCCCCCTTGAATAAGTCAACCCCCCAACATTGGGAACTACTGAGCTAGAGTTATTATAATGACCTTTGGAAGTTAAAGGGGCATTCTGGTGATTGCAGGGATAATTCCTAGCGCCAAAGCTTAGAATCTCTGGTCTTTTAATCATGGGTCAAGGTCCAAAAACACTGTAGCCTCATTTTCAAAAATAATACCGTTGATAGCATCTTTTATTTACACCCTCCTGGGCCCAGTGGTGCATTCTTTGAACTTAACATCCCCAGTAAACTGTTTCATATAGGTAGCCTTTCACCATGACAAATCTTCATGTTTTAAAAATTGATGGGCGTATTTTAAGTCACACCCCAGGGCATCACGTTTCAAAACAAAGTAGCTACAAACCTTGAGGCTATTGCTGAGAGCCTCCATCAACCTCTGATGCCTCTCTTCCTCAGGCAAGAGTACAGGCCGTGGGCGGGGTAGGCTCGGCCAAAAGTGTGAGGAAAAATCCTCCAACTCAATACTCCAGCCGGGGACAGAGGCCACCCACGTACGTGAGACCAGCTACCAGGCGGCCTACAGCGAGGGGCGTCCACAGGTCCACAGGGGCCGCATCAGGGGAGCACATCATCCGTCACTTACCTCCAGCGTACAACCTCCTGCTGCATTACTGGCCATACCCACTGCCCTGCAGGCTGCCCACTTCACCCAGCCCCTCCGGCCTCCAGGCATCGCCTGAGGAGCCGAGCTCAGTGGAGACATCAAAGGAGAGGTGAGCAAAGATAACAGTGTTCAAAACCAAAATCCAGCATCAATCACCCAGCTGGGTGATGTTATGTGTACTTTTACTAAAGGGAGATTCAGGTTGGTTTGTTAAAGAGCTAGCATGTTCCTCTTTTAATCATCTTTCCTCATCTCCCTGGTGGCCTGTTGCTGTTGGGCGTCTCAGAAAAGTGATACAGCATTCTGTCCCTAAGCAGCTCAAAGTGACCCAGCTGTTTTAAAACAGGCCATGTGTGTTGGTAGCATACCATGGTATACATAAACTATGACTAGATAGAACAAGCCCTGAGTGAGAACAAAGTAAATAAATTAATTCTCAGCTGTGTCATTTTCGAGAAAATAAAACAAACCTGTGAACAAATATATTGATGTCTTAAAAAATCTTCTGACGGCAGGCCTCTCCATAGACTAGCTTTTCTTATTCATTCCTGTCAAGCCATTTGAAAGGAAAAAAGTATGCAAACTGCTCTCTGAGATTTTTGTGCATCCTGGAAATGGCCGCAACAGCCAGGACGGTGTTCTTTCCACAAAGCAAAACGTGCACATGCTTCACACCATGCATTTTACCCCAGATTTGTGCTCTCTCAGGCATCAATATGAGACGAAAAAGCGGACACGAAGAGACAGATGTACAGTGAGATTGAAATGTTAAAAGCAAAACTAACTGCAACAAGGAGGTTTAACGGTTCAGTCAGGTTGTTCCAGATTATTGTGGGATAAACTGGGCGAGATACTGACATACCCCCTTTCCAACTGGCTGCTCAATTCGGCTGTTTGCCCAAACAATAAGTGAGACAGTTTTGGGGTCTCCAGTTTGGTGCCATCCTGCCCGCCCACACACCACTTACCATGTCTGCTAGAGAGAGAGCTAGGAGCAGGTCTAGGTAGGCCCAGGTCAGGCTGGTTTTATCTCTGCACACTGTAGCAACAGGTCTCTGGTAAAATAGCACACTGAAAAGTGTGGGAATGTTTGGGAAAAATGATTAATACCATGAATAAAAAAGCTGGTGACCTCACAGTTACTTGCATATTTTTTGAATAATGACTGCTCTATTAAGCCATTATGTCCCTCAGTATCTGTGATGGCGTGATGAAATTCGGGTAGTGTCATGTGGGACACAGACTCTATTAACTGTGGCAGTTGGAGTGAGTTCTTGGCACGACGAGGAGGGATGCTGCGAACACACTGTGCAGAAGTGTGTTCGGCTGTGGGACTGAACACCGCAGTCAAGTATTACATGCACACACTTTTACATGTATATTGTACAGTTTTCAGTGTTCAGGCATTTCATCAGTCCATACAATCCGCCAAGCTGACACAAGCGGCCTGGCAGCAAATCAAAAGTTGATCTTAGTAATCCACCCTGTCACCACCGGCCCTCACCAACTCATTATTGATTCACCAGCCCCCTGCAGGTGTCTGACCAAACATTACATCCCGCCCAGTGGCCATTACGCAGGTCATGGCGCTCTGCTGGTTATTTTTGTCTGCGGGGGCATTCAAGTGCCATTCTCTAAAATACATGACTACCGAACTGGGTTATCACTAGCAGACAAAGCTTCTTCATTTTTGTGGAGCAGAACAGCTGATTCAAAGGGACTGTGTGTCTATTCATTTAAAGATTAAATGGTTAGAGATACAAATAAGCTGAAATCAAAATCAATCTGCTCTTGATGATAAGGCTGAGCAGCCATGAAATTCTCATTATTGCTCAAATCAATCCTGTCCAATTGTACTCCCCACCTATAAGAAAAAATCCATCTCAACAGGTAAACCGTCTCTAATTTTGTGACACGTGGCAGACAATTTAGCAATTATAGAGCACGTTGATGCTTATATGATAAAGAGAGCTATGTTTTCTTGAACTCCCTGAACTCAAAACCTAATTTAAACATGGCCGGTGAGATGTTGTCACGAGCTGTCAGATGAGAGAATGAACCTCTGTTAAAACCTGAAGCCCAGCTTGCTCCGGCTTAAATGGTACAGCCCTGAACTCTCAGCACAGTGTGTGTGTGTGTGTGTGTGTGAGGGAGTCAGACTAGCAGCTGCAACACAAGAGGCAAACAGATTTGTGAGGATGGGTTGTATAATCCACAGTGTGTCGGGGATGAGACAAAACCACTGAATGGGAACACATTTAGCATGCAGAGTGGAAACCTCAGCAGGAAACTCTCCTTGACAAATTGCTGGTTGTTTTATAGTCGAAAGCTTAGAGCAGCGGCCCCCCTGGTTGGATTGTGCTCCCAAGAGCTTCTGAATACAATGTGCAACAGTGCTGTGTTTTCACAAGCAGTGACACAAACAACACGGTGGAGGAATGATACTGCTTTAATGGCTTTAAACTGCATGAAGAGAGTTTAGACATGCAGGGACAATGTGGCCTAAACACTTTCCTGTTCCTCCTTTCCCAATTCTCTATTCGGTTGCAGGGGCAGGGCCGGAGGGTTGCACTTGGCTGCTGCAGGCAGAGTCAGAAGGTGATGGTAGTTGACATTGGGGTACAACTGGGTACTGAACAGGCTATTGTGCAGGCCCAGGGCCCTGGATTGAACTCCTGTATTAAGTAACTGTCCAGCATTTCTTGTTGGACAGATCAATCAAAACAACTAAAAGACAAAGACAAAATGATTAAGGGAAGACACAAAATGAGAACTGTGAGACACAGAATAATTGAACATGCAAATCAGCTGCAAAGAGATAAGAAGACTACTAAAGAGACACAAAACGTATACAAATAAAACAACTACAAAAAGTTTAGTATTTACAGATAAATTAGGATGACTACTACTTTCTAGAGTAGATGACTTGAGACACCAAAACATCTAAAGGCCAAACAACTACAAAGAGATGTAAGATGACTACAAAGGAATAAATAAGAAAACAAAGATATGTAAAGGAAGTGACTTCAAGAGACGCAAATAACTACAAAAAAGATGCAAAACATCTACAAGAGACATAAAACAGCTAAAGAGATGTAAAGACGACTACAGAAGATGCAGAACTTCTGAACTAAAATGACTAAAATAGCTGTATAATGACTATAAAGAGATGCAAAAATACACAAAATAACTACAAACAATGCAGGCTGTCATAGTTTTGTGTAACTGTGTGTGGTCCTTTTGAGGTCTTAGTCCTAATTATATATGTGTGTGGGGTAGGGGTGGGGGCTGTTGTCTCACTCCAGCTGTTCTATAAGTTGCTACAGATTTACAAAACAACAGCTGTTTATTGAGAATTATTCCACATCTGAATATTTAAAATTTATTTTGTTGGCATTATTACACTCAAGGAAATTATAAACTAACAATGTCTAAGCACATTTTACTCAATACAAATACCATCTTTCACTAACACTCTGCCCCAGTCTGGACCCACAATTTCAAAGGTAATTTCTAAAACCCCTGCGGGGTTACCTCATCATTCACTTTGTCTATTGTTTTCTCTCTCTCCCGTTCTCTTTCCTCCCCCTTGCGTCTGCATCCCCAAAGCCTGTTTTTCTCTCCCCTCTTCTTTCACTTGGACCTCTTCCCTTTTCCCATGCTGCCCAGGACTACAGAGATGTGTCCTCTGCCAAATTGGGAGGACTCTGGCAGGGAGGAGAAGAGAGGATTGCATTAAGAGCAGGGGAAAAAAAGGCTAAAGAAGGCATGAGGCGAAAGAGACAAGGGTAGAGGGAAAAGATGAGGAGAGAGGAATGATATGCAGCATGTGATAGATAGGTGATAGAGAATGAGAGCGAGAAGTGGGGGAGGGGGCTTGTACACCATCTGATGGATTATCCGTTAAAGTGCGATGTTGCACCAGGTTGCAGTCCTCTTTGGCACCAATCTAATTTAGGAGAGAGGCAGAACCTGGCTGCTGCACACAGCAGAAGAGATGGAGTGTGTGTGTGTGTCTATGTGTGGGGAGGGGGTGAATACACTCGCACACCAATCTGACTTGCTGAACAACATGTACTCCCTTCCCTGCCACCCACAGCGCCGCACAGTCACACTCAAAGTGCTGTTGGGACAGCAAGTCGACAGTCTCTCCGAAGACTGTCTGATAAAAGCTGCTACGCTCCACAGCACTGCAAGTAAATTGAAATACTGTAGCTTGGACCATTTTCATTGACACATCCAATAATTGCTAGAAAGAACAGAATACGGGCAACTTCTCGGTGTTATGGAGCATTTATTTATTCGCCACAACGCAGAAAGATTCTGCTCAGGCTTTGAGAACAGCTGCCATCAGCAGAATAGAACAGCACTAAGCAGGAAGTAGCAATACAGCCCAGGCTGCTCACTCTCTGACAGCAGACCTGATGCTTTTTGACGGCACAGCCCAACAAGTCTCCTCTCATTTCATGGGTCCAGTCTGAGCACCACAGCTGCTGCCCTCTCTGGTTTCATCTCTCTGATCACTTTAAAAACTGCTGTTACACCCGTCTCTCTCTCTCTCTCTCTCTCTCTTTCCGTCGTCTCAGGAACATCTGGTGAGGACCAAGCTCCCGCCGAACCCGTCTGCTGTCTTTCAAAGTGGATCGAGGGTCTTCAACATCTGAGGGCTGCTCCGATCTCCAGCCATTCCACTTGGACCAACCTGGTCGGTTTCAGTTTTAAGGAATCAACAGGGGAATGTTTTCAGTCCATTCCACAACACAAGAATCTATGCAAGGGAATGTATTGTTGTGAAGCCTGTGGAGCTGCAGCGTCAGTATCCCAAGTGGAGACAGATAGATAGATAGATGCCCTCCCTTTTACACTCCTCCTTGCCCCCTGTTGCTATGGAAATGAATATGCATGAAACAAAATAGTTTTGAAGCGAGCATCTTTTTTTTTTCGCGGTTATAGACGCACAAGAAACTGGCTGCTGTGTGTGTTTGTATGTGTGAGTTTGTGTGTGCGCACCTGCTGATTTTGTCCTTTTATTGTACAAAATGTTGAGTCTGCTCCAATAATGAATGACAAGGTGTTTGCTTAGAGTAATTTGTTGCCCTTTGGTGTTGCTAGAAATCTGCTTGAAAATAAGTTATTTCCTCAGTATTCAATTAGTTTACTATTTTGAGAAAGTGTTGTTCAGTCTCTTATTTTGTAAATTTATTGTTAAAGAAAAAGAGCAAATATATAGTGTAAGTGAAATGACAATAAAAGAATATTAGGTTCTTAGCACTTTCTATCAGATGTCACTCGGCTCTTTTTATCTGCTGCTGCTGTTTTTTAATGCACCACACTGTTCTGGGTTGTATTAGTAGTAATTGCAATTAACTGCTATTATTCCAAAGGTCAGGTAATGTGAAAGAAGATCTTCAAAATTCAGTCTTTTTTTTTTTACAGTTTGAGTTGAAACCAAGTTGACAAGTGTAATTAAGGCAATAACCAGATAGTAATGCTACACTTTTAATATTTTGTCACTTAACGCTAGTGGTACTTAGCCATGCTGATAACTCTTATTTTATCTGATAAGGTTTGAGATTTCTGCCTGGAACAAATGCAGTGGAGGTGAATGGAATCTGTCGTTGTTGTTTAACAGTTGAAATTTAAAGGAGTGGTTTATGGGAATGATTTTGGTAAATATGCTTATTTTCTTTCTTTCCATGAGATAGATGAGAATATTGATACCACTCTCATGTCTGTGCCTTCAGCGTGTCACAAAAGCCAAGAGGTGCCTAGCTTAGCTTGGCATAAAGACTGAAAGCAGAGGGAAAGAGCTAGTCTCGCTCTGTTTTCACAGGGACTATTTCTTTTGTACACAGTAGCTCCAGTGGAAGCTGTTCACAGCGAGACCTGAGGATTATCTAAAGTAGCTGGATGAGGTAGCTGTTCCTGGAAAGACAGAAATATTAGCGTCCACCTCAGCTGCATTGGGGTCTCAGACAAAGATTTCTTAAAACCTGGCCAACTAAAACCAGAGCCATCTGCATGACCACATACCACTAAAGATTAAGTGATAACGTGTTTTTGTGTAATTAGGGTGGACTAGCTCTTTAGTGTTGCCTACAACCTACCTACCTACACACTATCCCTGATTAGTCAAGTGATTCTTCAGGTCTTTGTCCACAATTTATCCTGGTTGGTTTTTTTTTGGTTTTTTTTTTGATAAACACAAACAAAAAAACATGTTGAACACAAATCCAGTTTTCAAGAAACAATTCAACCATAATTTATCTTGGTTTATTACAAGAATATTGATTATATTTTTGGTTTGCACTGAAACATGAAAATACAGTGTTTGGGTATTTTCTACACTAGTTTGGTTAAACAGGCTTCACAAGCACTCAGCCCAAACACTTCCACTCGTCCAATCATCCACACATTAACAAAATGCAAAGCTCCACATTAAACAGAATTACCAGCAGAATCAGCCAAACAAAACACATGCACTCACTTACCGTCAAATTCATTAACTCACACACATTCAAACACATACACGCAAACCACTGTTAGGGCATTGCTGTTCATAGGTGTTGATATTAGATACAAAAATAAAACAGGATTTGAAAACACCATCTATTTCATATTGGTCATATACACTGTGTACATTACATGATGAGATACATTATGGTTGTTAAACTGAACACTTAAAAGCACTTCAACAGAATATCAAAGGTGGTTCATGAAGGAAAGAAGATAAATATTGAGACTGGGGTCTTGAAATCATAATGACAGAATGATTTGTTCATTAAACTACTACCTGTATCTTCACATGGGAACTGTGACATCACCAGTCTGCGTCTTTAAAATATGAAACACGAGTCTCTTCTGAAGAGAGAAGACAGTCACGTCCTGCATGTTTGTATCATTACTGTATTTGTATGTACCTCTGCCAGGTAATACAGAAATATACTGAAGGATGCTCGCGATTACAGATCAGCGGTTGCTACGGCAATGACACTTTTGGAAGAATCCCTCTTTGCTTTGCCCAAAGTACCCACCAGACATTACTATCAATGTGACTGATGGAAAAGTTTGTTAGTGTTTCCAGCTTGCTGTAAATCTGTAGTTAACGTCTGCTGGTAAACTGAATCTTGTTCCCAGTTCAGGGGACGTGACAGCAGGATGAAGAATGACGGCGGGGACAGCTGTCTCATGTTGTTATTTAGCTCTGTAAGTCACTCAGGCTTCATTTCCCCAATGACTGGCTGGCTGTCTGGCAGGAAACACTTCATCGTTAAAATAATCTTGTTATGAGGTAAGCGAGAGAGCAACAGCCCCTAAAAATCGAATAACATGATTCCCGCAATGCCGCTTCTCTCGATATATTAGGACTAAAATGTTACAATATACCCGCGGTATTAGAAACGTTTGTTATTCTGCTGCTGTGCTGCTGCCGTGAGAAGCAAGCTGAGCCCTTCTATGATCAAGTTAATGAATACAGTACATTAGTTATTACTGCACGACCTGAGGCAACAGGGCTACATCCAGGTGTGAATAGTCACACAGTGGAGCTGTCAGCTCAAAGAGCAGAGTCTCTCTGTCATAACCAGTGGTTCAGACAGTCCTCACGTCTCTGGAGGTGTCAGTTGCCAGCCAGTGTCAGTCTTGTTCTCCTCAGTTGTCCTTAGTCAGGTAACCCATGTGTGTGTTGGTGAGGAAGTCACAGGTGGGGATGCTACTGACTGCCTGGTGGATGTTCATGGCTGTGATCTCTCTGGGAGCCCTGCAAACCCCAATGTACCCAAATTAGGATTTTGAGCGCGACTCAACACACACAGGGAAATATGTTTCAGACTGCTCGGGACATCAGTAGTTGGCTTCAGAATATTTATGACTGTTATCAAATGCTTTGTTGAAGCTTCAGCTCTGAATCAATGCACTCAGAGGTCTGTTATTTCAGTTCATCACTGCTGTATTACATAACATAAATGGCACAAAACACACACAAAATACTCAGCAGGCAAGGACAGGAGAATTTACTGATGTCTAAGCAAAGCTTAAAAGATGCAACTCCTTGGTTTCTGCATGCAAATGTTTAGGTAAGCTGGTCATAAAGATGGCAGATGTTACCTTGCAGAGTTATTACAGAGCACAAAACACACACTGCTGTGTTGGTAAAATGGTTGTAACTTAATTTAACTTTGAGTAGGTCAGTAGCAGAGTGTATGTGGGGATGTTCTGAAACAACTGTTATGGAGTATCTACTCATTCTATACAGTTTATTTTTTGTTCTTGTTAATAAAAGGAGTAAACTGGTAGTCTGGACAAGCCCTAGATACAGTATCACACATGAAGTGAATAATGGAGCACTAAGCAGGTTGCATGTTAGAGTGAGGGAGAGGGGGAAAAAAAACAGAGGCTGACCTGTTCTGAGGGGATTTGGCGTAGGCCCCAGCCAGAGCTTCTCTCAGGATGTCACTGGCAAACTGTTCTGTAGCCTGCAGCACAGACACACACACTCATCATTAGTCACAAAGAAACCCACTCTCTCATACAGTACAAGGTGAAACACGCAATACTGCGAGGGAGTACATCTCATATATACTGTAAATTCATCATTCAAGTCAAGGGTATGTGGAGGTAATGATGAGCTAATGTAAATAGACGATTTTTTTTTCTTCCCCCGTTCTGGCCTGTAAAGTGACCGACCTTCAGAATCATGGCTTCGACTACTGGAGCGAACACATTCTTCTCCACCTCGACCGGCTGGAAGGTCACCCCGATCTGAGAGACACACAGGAGTCAACACATAATAAAAATGTACAAAAAGTGGTGCAAGCTTCTAGTAGTTAAAATTCAGGCGGCATGTATTTCTTCTTCCAAAACCCCAAGAGAGGCGTCTGACCTGCTGAGCTGTTTCACTGACAAACTGGGCCGACATGCAGGGGCCCAGGAAGAACTTGGGCTCCGTGTCAGCTTCTTGCTCCTCTTCTTTGACCTTTAGTTTCTGGCAGGGCGGAGTCACGGTGACGATGTCGACTATTTTGTCGTCCGCCTCCTCTGGTTCGGTCTTGAGCAGAGCTTGCATCTGCTCCAGCCGCAACACCAGCTCGTCGCAGCTGCTCAGGGTTGACGGGCACTCTGCAGACACATGCACATGTACATTTCACAAGCTGCAGCATAATCGGCAGCAAAGCAGAAACATCAGCTGCTTCGGTATTTCACCCAGCCCAGCACATTCCTTATGTTTGGTTGTGTGTTTTTAGCAAAGCTGTCACAGACTGCTTTTGTAAAATATTGGCTCATTTTATCACTTCAACAACCTGACAATTATAAATCAAGATATTTGTGCAAGGAGAAACAAGGGGAGCACAAACACAGATTATCATTTCGTCTGGCTCAGGCGAGCATGTGACTCACTGAGCTGAGCAGCCTCCTCTCTCACCCGTTAGAGACAAAAGACAGAATTAATGAGATCTGCCTGTAAATACAACAACACAGCTGAACAAAAACACTGAGGCTGCACACTGGCTGCCTTCACACACAACTGGACTGCAAACGTATCACTGGACCAACTGGTAACTGCAGAAGCACTACACCCACACATGCAACACTGAGGAGAAAATATTGATCCAGAGATAAGCAGACTGTGAAATCGCTAAAAACGAGCCAAACTAAATGATCCCCTCTCAGAAGTTCTGCACCAAAAACACTGACACGCAGAAAACTCACCGGGCTCGTTATCTATCTGTGTGAGGATGTCTTCGATGGACTCGTCGTCATTCTTGCGTTGGGGCTCGGGGTCGGGTGGCGTGTACCCCCTCTGCCGGCACCACTGCACCACCTCTCTGGTCTTTGGCGGGGTGAGGGCCTGCAGGCGAGGTGAGCGGTCCAACACATCCTGGACAACCCGCTTCACCGCCACCGCTCGCTGAAGCTACACAAAAACCGGCAAGAACTGATTGTGTTAAACTGTGCATTAGGATTAAGCCCTAAAATCTGTAGACTGAGACAGGTTAACATTTTGCTAAGACTTGATGTGTATAAATTTGGGCACATGCAATCTATCCAGTCCAGTTTATAGTACCTTGGACCCTATCTTCCCCTGTCTTCATACTGTATGATGATGTGCTTTGGGTCCCCTGCCCCCTAAGTAAATTAGTGACCTGTAGATATAAATATCTATGTCTGTTCTCATCTGAGAGTCTTTTATAGTCATACAGAAAGAGAGCAGACAGCTAAAACATGGGCTGGTCCATATGAGCTATTGATGAACCCATTAGGAAGAGATGACAGGAGACAACCGGGCAGAGAGATACACATCTGACCAGACAGATAGGAAGACATGAGGCGATCAGAAAGCTTGCTGAGTCAGGGCGGAGCACCAAGGCAGATTATGTGGATGACAAAACTGCAAACAATGCAAATTATCACTGACATTCTAGACGCCCTCACCCTGCAAACCTGGAGGGTGAGAGCTACTGAGTGGGTGCTGTCATTCTGAGATATCAACAGAGTTAAATGAAACTTTTATTGAGGGAAATTGCTCTGCATACAGAGCAGCTAAATGTCTTCAATATAACATCTAATCCTGGGAAAACAAGCTACCGTGCGTTCTCTCACTGAACCACAGCAAAGACACAGGAAATAATGTTTCCCAAATGTGTTAGGTGTATTAAAATATTTGCATGATTTCATGAAGATATTTTGACTATTTCTGTTTTTCCCAACAAAATAATTTTCACAACTAAAGTTCATTTTCAATGCCCTTACAGGACTTCAGTGGTTCTGAGACTGTATGGAATTAAATTTATATTTTAACGCTCATTTCATTAGGCACACAAACAGAAGAGAAAGTCACCTCTGATGCTCTGCGCTTGCCAATAGTCCAGGAATAATACTGTTCTGTTGACGAGGCACAGAATGGATGCGAGTCTTCAGCTAAACAAACAAACAACAGACAAAATGCAGTTTATTAGATCTCAAGTCTGTCTTTTTATATATGGAGTCGCTTTTTAAGCACAGCCAAAGGAAGGCAAGCTCACTTACTCTTCTCTGGCACAATCAGAGGGAACTTCTTCACTACAGCTGTCAGCAGCTGCATCATGGTCTCTATGTGCTCAGTGCTGAGGAGAAGGCAATCACAAGTGTCAGGTAAAGTGCAAGAGAATATTCACGGCAACAGCAGCCAGGAAGAGAAAGCGTTCTTAAAACCCTACATTAATATTTCAGTAGGGTATGTGATAGCTTTAATAAATGAAGCTCCACTAATCTTCACAGAGAAATTAGTTTAGCGAGTTAAAAATGGATGTTAACACTTAAGTAGTAAAATAAATTGATTAAAAAAGGCTGTTGCACTCAGTGATGACTCAGTGTCAATTCCAGGTGCAGAGAAAAATCTGTTTCTGCACTCGCACTTTTTCTCTAAACAAGCAATAAATCATCTGTCCTTCTGGGCATTAATTATCCACTGTAAGTGAAAGTAGCACCGTGACTTGTTTTCGCACTTACTTGATGAGGTCATGCTGCGTAGAGTTATCAGCCCCCTGTTCCTGCTTGACGGTGGTAGCTGTGGAGGCAACGTGGACAGAGGTGGGGACAGGGGCAGTCACTGGGGGTGATGGACCAGCTGTGACAGCTGTGCCTGCACCTGGCTCTGTCTTCACTGTTGCAGCAGAGGCAGAGAAAGATTTGTTTCATTAACCTCACACTATGAGTCTGATATGAACAGAGAGAAGACAGTGATGAGAAGAATGTACAGTGATCTACTCTGTCTGAGATGTGTATTAAACCTCAATACAATGAGGGCCTACCAAAGTAGTCTGTAAGCTGCAACTCACTGAATATTGGTGACAAATATATACTGTATAAGATTCTTGTCTACTTACCTATTCTCTATAATCACATACTGACAGATAATTTAAGTTCTGATACTTCTTTGTATTAAACGTGGTGCATTTGAGATTAATCTTAAAATATGTTGGTAAATTACAATAAGAGGGTTTTTGTGTGAGTGTGTATCAAAACTCAGGTGTCACACTACTGCTAGTATCAAAAAATGTCAAATGATACCCAACCCTAACTGCAACACAATGGAAGAAAATGGAGGTTGAGAATAAAAGAGGGAAGGGGTGAGAGGATGAGAGGAGAGTGGGTGGAGTGGGGATGGACCCCTCTCACCTTGTGCCAGAGGCAGGGCAAGGGAGGGGGAGGCCTGGATGGCAGGACTTGGGGAGGCTCCAGCTCCAGCTGCTCCAGGGGTGGTGGTGGTGGAAGAGGAGGAGGAGGAGGAGGGAGTAGTGGAGACTGGGCCTTTAGACACGACTATACAGAGAAGAGAACACACACTCAGGATGGATCAATGGGGCATTAGGAAAATACGCCCCACAATTAGATGAAAAATGAGAAGGGAGGAAGATGGGTCTTACAGGAGCTGTTTGCTACAGAGGGAGAAGAATCTCTGGTATGTTTGAGTGTCTGTCTCAAATTACACTATGTAGTCAGATGTATAAAAAAAAAAAACCTCACTTTAGAAAGACAAACCAAATAAAGCTGCTGCTTGCTACTTTAGTCTTATACTCCTAAACTAATTTGAACATTTGGAAGAATAACTTGCTTTATCTCAACATTTGTTCTTCAGAAATTTGTTGTAAGACAGGAAGCACATGCAGCTTCATGTTTTATTCAAATACCACTGCTACATCCGTTAAGTTACTGTGATAGGTGATCATTCTGATGTTGAGCACCCAGTTTTTCTATCTGGAATGTAAACCTGTTGTCTTTTTTCTGTCATAAAAGACCTTACCTTTCCCAACAGGCATGAGTATGGTCTGCAGCCCTCCAGACCCAGTGCCAACACCCAGCTGTTTGAGCTGGTTGGCAGGGATGGTTAAGACTGTCTGCTGAGAGCTGGAACCTCCAGAGTGGATCTTCAGCATACCTGGACAAAACATAATGCATTCAATACAACAAGCAATGTATTAATTCAAATAATTGAACTTGCACACACATTAAAAACCAGGTGATTACTGCAGCGAGTAGTTTCTCGCCACCTACCTGAGAGAGTTGCACCAGTCTTCCCTCCTCCAGCTGCCATCCCGCTGACTAATGAGGCTGCAGAGACCAATGACGTTCCGCTGCTTTTGGGCGCACCCACCACAGCTCCCACCCCTGTACCCTTGGACATGCCAATGACAGGCATATTGGCAATGCCTTTGGCAACCGTTGCCATGGCCCCAGCTGAACCCACTGCACTCTTTGTCATAGCAGCAGAGTTGCCAGCGCCCTTGACCAAAGTGGCCACGGCCGTCTTCGACAGGCCGCCACTGGCAGCGGCACTGGCGCTCTTAGCTGCACTGATTACTGCTGCTTGGTTGGCTGCCACCAGGAGTGAGTGGTGCTGAGAGGCAGACTTCCCACCTTCAGCAGCCTGCATGGAGGGCACAGAAACACAGCTGTTAACTGGGAAATAAACAGGAACATTTTTGCAGTCTTTCAATGTCTGTGTCAGTAAAGTCATCCAAAGATTGACAAGACCATTTTTCCATAAAACAACACCGCCAAATTACAGTAATGTTGTGATCTTGATTTTGTAAATGCATTTGAAAGCTTTAAACTTATTTGGGTGACAATTTCCATTTACACAATTAAAAATACTTTATGAGGCAAGGTGTGGAAAAAAACATTTCATAGGGTGACACATCTCATCACCCTTTGCAGTTACTCGAGAGTGAATGTGCAAATGACTGATGTGAGAATCCATTTAAAAATACACGTGTTTATTAGGGAGGAAGGGAGTGCTGTGCTGGGAAATTAAATACACTGTGGTTGCAGTTTAGAGTTAGTGTTAACTGTCTTTTATCTGCTTTGTTCACATTTGTTTTCCAGTGTCATGCAACTCCGAAGAGTGAGCTGCACCGATCAGGTCACTGGTTTTATGGAATTCTCAAAGACAAAGGAGTCAGTTTCTCTCATGGAGAGTTCTCTTAATTGAATTAACAGTCCTGAAAGAGCAGTTTTCCAAACATAGGAAAAGCAGCGATGAGTCCCTCTTTTGTGTTGACATAAACATCGCCAGAGCGTTGATTATTTTTCTCAGTTTGTTACATACTGTATACACATTTGTTTTGTGCGTTTGAGCCTCTAAGAAGTCTTTTTGTGTGTTTCCATTTTTCAAGTTAATGAGGCCACTGACTCTGAAGCTGTAATCACCCAAACCCAGACCACTGCTGATGGACTGCTTAGGGCTCTTCACACACTCTGCTCTCTCCGACAAATACACAGCTGACTTTGCTGCTGAACTCACACTGGATCACTCCCATTTTCCATGTATTCATACTGCAGTGGTAAATGCTGCATCAATAGAACATTTATCCCAGTTGCACAAAAATATAAATCAACGTAAATTACTCTTTTTACAAAAGTATCTATCTGCTTGTTACACATAGAGCCACTGTACTAAAGTTTATACTTTATGTCACCATGAAAATAATCCTCAAATCACAAAAATAATAATAATAACAAATTAATTATTTGGTGATTGGGAAATATTGAATTAAATATTTTATATTAACGTGGATTTGGTGGATATTTAACTAGTTAGGAAATCTGGGGTACCTAAAAACAAAGGAATCTTCAACCATGGAAAAACAAAAACAAAACAACAACGTTCAAATCAATTTTTAATGGATGTTTTGACATTACTTCTAAACGAGAACAGCTGTCAGGTAGAATAAAACAGAAAAATATGAGGACTGTGGAACTTGCCTGTTGTTGGCTGCCTGCTGCTGCAGCACTGCCAGAGCTGGGGGTGGAGCTAGCAGCAGTGATGACTCCGCCTGTCATCCTCAATGTGGTCGTCCCCGGCTTGGACAAGTGGCCAGCCGCTGTCACTGTCTTAACAGAGCCATCCGACAACTTCACCTGTGCACCCTGGGAGCCGCCTACTACCTGTGTATCACAGAAAAAAACCTTTATGACACAACAATCCACACAATGAGCTGCTGCAAAGTGTTTAGAAATTAAACAGCTACTGTGCTGTTATATAAAATGAGACAGATTAAACTGCATGAGGGGACTCATCCACCTCCAACCCAGCAGCACATGGGTGAGTTAGGCCAACACCAGCTGTTGCTTAGACCAGCCACCCACCCACTCACTCACACACTGGATGGAACAAGAGAAAAACTGACTACACTCAAATATACTGTTTTTGTGCTGCATGTGCACAATATTGTTTTCAAACATCTGCATGAAACAATTCTAAGACAATTTTCTGAAATGCTGCAGATTACATTAACAACATACAGTGATTACACTTTTTAATTCAACTCAATTCAGCAAATTTACTGGCACAGAGAATTCAAGGACAGCATTTTTGGACAGAGGTGAATTTAGCTAAAATCACTGCTCTGATCTCTGCCAAAAGCATCATCATTCATTCTAATCTGACATATTAGGAAACACTCATAGAACCCATTGAAACTGTATGACAGCTAGGTTTAGGATACCTAGACTAGACTAATGTGCCCCTGCCACATCAAAGTGACTTTACCCTGTTCATGGATACAATACTAACCGACGTGCTTTCATGCAAACAAATCATTCAACAGTCAGTTTAGTTCGTCAACCCTGAGATTAGATATGAATGTAGTATCAAACTGGAAGCATAATGTGATCACATACTGCCAAAGCTAAAAAAGTTGGCAGACACAGATATTGTAAAGATGGTGTGTAGCAGTAAGAAAGAATGAAGTCAAAGGGGGGACAAAAAAGATATTTCAGTGAAAAGAGAAGACAGGACAGCCAGGGACTGAAGTGCAGACATCTTTAAACTGTACTGATCATTTTACTGGATCCTTAGTGATTATTACCCTATAGACTAGTCAGTTAATATCAGATACTGCTTGTAGCTCTTAACTGTATCAAACCAAGGTGTTGGTGTGAGAAATATGGACAAAAACAAACCAGTTAACAATTCAGTGACTACAGCAGCTTCCACAAATCAAACAGGATACAGTAATGTCTTGCCCTCGGACAAGTCCCCCATACTGACCTGAGCCAGAATGGCTGCCTTCTGTCCAGCTGTTACACGGATGGCCTGCTGGGTAACAGCTGCTGGAGATGATGATGATGCTTGACCCGCCGAACTGGAACCCCCCTGCTTCCCTGAACCCTGCGCTGGCTGACCAACCAGAAATGTACCCTGGGAAAAATAGACAAACAGGGTTAAGGATGGGGTAACCTTCTGACAAAATACTAATATGACTAAATTCAAAGCCAGTGGAATTGTCATGGTCTAAAGTCAGATATGTTTAAAAAAAACACAGTTTAACTCTTCAATGGAGAATCTGTCTGTGTGTGTGTGTACGTGCACTAATGCTCTAGCTATTTAGGGAGAAATACGCAATAAATGTGAGCGTTAGAAAACACTTTTAACATTAAAGATTGATCATTATTAGGAAACATGGCCCGGATCCTTACTTTAAACCTAGGTGGAAACATATGCAGACAACTTCATTAAATGCTGTTGGCTAAATGCACAGGCAGCACTGTTCTAAAGCCGATTGCAGGATCAATGATGTTATAATGAAGGTGTCTAATTAGGAACACACCAGGCTCAACTTCTACTAGAATATAAAAATCTGAGATCCACTAAGAAAAACCGTTTGCAGACTGTGCATACAGCGTTTTCTTTTTTTTACTGTGGTGATGAGTATAAAGCAGATAGTGTGCAAAGCATCTTCATTCTCCTACAGACACTGATGAATCTCACAGCTCAAAACATGTCAGCATGTAAATAGTAATAATAAGAACAAGAATAAGAATCCACAACAACACAAAGGATATCAAAGTGCTTATCTTTATGCCAGAGTATACACTTTGTATAAATGCATTTCTACCCACCTGTGGGGTCTGCTTTAGGATATAGGACGTGTACGAGAGGTTGGAAGGCAGACTGCTTGAAGAGGATGAGGAGGAGGAGGAGGTCTGAGAGCCCCCAGCGCCTGCTGACGAGCTGCTCTGGGACTGCTGACCTAAATTACAGACAGCCATTTACACCATCAGTCTCAAATCTGATAAACAATCCTGTTCTTTATCCCAAAACACAGATAATCTTCTATTCATTAATATGAGAAATATTGAAAAGTAAAAGTGTATTTATGATAAACGACTCTGAAGCAGAGCTAGATGGAATAAAGTTGGTTTACTGTTGTGAAATTTATACTTAAGATAAAATATGAAATGCTGCTAAATCTCTTTAATCTCACTGCAATACGACAGGAAGTGTGCTGCGTGAGGGATTCTAGCTTGAAGAACACATTAAATACTCTGCTGCAAGAAACAGATGACTATGACTGACTCACTGTCCAGGAGGTAGTGCAGCAGCCATAATCTGTAACTGCCACCAATGTGCCTCAAGTTGTAGAGTCACTTCAGAAGTAGGTTTCTTTTCAAAAACTTTATGATGAGCCAAGAGCAACACTATTTTTAATATAGTTGCCCGTAACTCAAGGCATTGAGGACAATGTCCGGGTGAAAGGCTTTTAACTAGGAGGCTAACCCCCGATACTGAGTCACCTACACAGTAGGTACAAAGTACAAAGTATTTGTTTAAGTTAGTACCAAAACAGTTCATAAAGCTACATATCCAGACTTCCATGTAACAGACACAGAAAACGAAAAAAAAAAAAAAAATTTTTAACAGCTAGCTATAAATGATATTACATGCCTGCTTAGAAATAATGTGTTGTGTGTGCAGGGAGAATCCAAACTATTCCCAGACTTCAAATTACCATGCAGGCCCAAACTGGAGACAATTATTTTCTTTTCCTGGAGACTACATTTTTAAAGTGGAGGTTGTATTGTATTTGAGAACTTGATATGTATGTATTCACACAGTGTTTCCTTGAATTAAATGAGAATCTTATGTGTTACAGGGTTGTTTGTAGCCTTTATTTTGCTAAGCTAGTAAGTTTTTACTCATCTATGTCATGTCAGCTTAAGTATATCAGCCCTTTCAAATGTCCAGTAATACCAACCCTAACCTAAATGAGCTGTCTGCTGGCTCATGTTATGTGCTTTCATGTGAAAAAGACATTTTAAAAACTGCTAACACTCAAAGAAACTCTTTTACTGGTCTTAAAACCTAAAAATTTCAGAGAGCTTGGCAAAAGTCTGTCAAAGAATGTGACTGAAAACAGAATGAAGACGCGATGTTTTGGCTAAATGACTATTAACTGACACTAAGTTCTGTATTTAAAAGGATTAATATAGGAAGCAACATGTCTTACTTGCACTGGAGGCTCGGAGGATAGCTCCCTGTGGGATGAGAAGCAGCTTTCCCTTCCCTGACGGGTTCTTGCTGTTGGTGGTCAGGTAGAGCTTGGTGCCTGGAGGCAAATTGGCCAGATTGGCCAGGTTGTTGGCTGGCAGCTGAAGAGTAGCCATCACTATAGACAAATAAAGACAGACAGAAAAATCAATTCTTCACTTTTCATGAAATTGCATCACAATTGCATCGCATTCTATGTATCTGTACATCGTGTGTGTGTATGTGTGTGTCTATGTGTGAACTCTGACCTCCACTCTTGCCACCTGAACCACCAGCCGCTTTGGCAGCAGCTTGTTGACCAGAGATGCCACTGGCTCCACTGACGATGGCTTTAGCGACCCCCTGAGCCAAAACTTGCTTCCCGCCCATCACCTTGGAAACGGAGGGGTTGCCCTTGGCGACCAGAATCTGTCCGCTGCTGATAGCCACCTGTTTGACTGCGGACTGGAGCGTTGAGCTGACAGGAATACCTAACATCTAGAAATAACAGAGGTGCCAAATTTACCTGTTGAATAATGCTAACTTTCGACAACACAATTAACATGTAAATCACCGGTCTGCTTCCATGTGTATGGGTTTAGGCAACAGAGACTGACCTTGCCAGTTGTGGCCCCTGCGGCCCCTCCTGCCTGTTTCTGGGCTGACACAGAGATCATGTGACCTCCCTTCACTGCGACAAACTGGTGGGCTGCTGTAGCCGCAGGTTGCTGCTGGCTGGTTACTGTGGAAACCATCTGCTGCTGCTGTGTTGAAACTTCCCCTGGCTCTTGCTTGATAATAACCTGCACAAGAAGTGAGTGCACATGGAGCGAGGGATTGTAAAAGGAAGGCCCCAAGGCTTTGGAACCACAACAGGTTGTAGATACTGCAAATATTGGGTATAAATTTTACTCTCAAAAAAACAAAAAAAAGATTAATATGAAACACACTTTGAATTACTGTGAATTAAGATCCCATTTTTCTTTTTCAACAGGATACAGACAGCAAAGCAGCCAGAAAAAATGTGTTGCTTAGAACAGATTTTTGAAAATCAGCATCATCATTTATTCATCAAGGAGATGTTTTTATATTCCCCATCTGTCCCTATCTGCCCTGGCCTTTAGTACTACAGCAGATGCCGGCAGCGAAAACTGTAGAATCTGAGCCAGTGAGAGCACCACTATGATTAAACAGAAGTTCTAAAAGAAATCATATCTCACTCTTTGTGGATGGTGATGGGATGATGAGCATGTGGGAGTGGGAGGATTTTACAGCGGGGTATTGACACTCTGAGTGAAACAGAACCGTGCAATTCTCTCTGCAAAGCTCCCCGCACAACCTCCCATCTTCAGAGTGATGTCCCATTTAAAAAGCTTGCCAAGGCACTCACATCTGCTGAAGATAGCACCCTGGCCTACTATTAATATCACACTGCTTTGTTAAAGATACAGATACTACAGGGAGAGACTACCTTCACAGCAGGCAGGGAGAGATTAGTTAAAAGAGATGTTTTAGCTCATTTAATTTCATTCTATAGGCTGAGACCATGAAGACTATCGACTCACCTTCACCCCTGAGGAGAGGAAGGTGCCGGTGTGAACTTTAGGGGCTGGAGAGCGAGCGCCTTGAGCAGCAGATTGTTTGGCTGAGGGGCTCCCTGTGGAGTAATGTACACACAAACACACACACACACACAATAAGTCATGGAATAGGTGACTGTATGGATGATGGCTCACTGCGGTCCCTGCCATTATTTCCACAGGTATCGAGGTCATTCTGGGTGCTGAAGGTAAGCACTGCTAAAGTTTCGCTCCTCACCTACTTCATTAAAATTTGTTTTATCCCAGGACTGATGAGTCAGCCGCAACACCTACATCAACCTCATCCAGCTTGATAAAAACATGGCTTAATAGCACTCCAGCCCTGCTACCAGTTCTGGTTGAGCTGTGCGTTTGTGGAGGAAGTGTGGGAGTGGCTGAGTGGGCGAGAGAGAGTGAGCAATCTAAGGGAAAGAGCTCCTAAGTGCAACATGAATTGACGCTGATGTTGTGAGGAAGTAAATACAACAGCCTCTGTGATGTAAGATGACTCTGCTCCGTAATGGGGTGACACACACATTAAGTATACGCTTGCCTCATCGGGCAATGAACTATCATCTTTGCAGATAATTGCACACCTTGTTCACGGGGTAATATCCACACTAACACACGGAACACTTGATGTGAGTGTGGGGTCTCATCCACTTAATCTGGCCATGAAACACAGCAGCTCAGTCACCATGGTAACCTTGGATCCAGCAACCACCCTGCTGTCTCACCGCACGTCATACCTCATGAGTGCAAAATGGGGACAAAAGAGAAACGGTAGGACAGTGGGAGATGAAGGAAAAAAAAAAAGACAGACGGGAAGGAGCACAAAGAGCTAGATAAGGAGGTATAAGAGGACAAGCGAGAAAAATGTGCAAAAATAAAGAAAGAGAGAAAGAGAGTGAGGAAGAGGGAGTCTGGAGGGTATTGTTCATCCTCTATAAAGTACATTCTCCACAGCCATTTTTATATTCTATGTGGGCGGCTCAGACACTGCTTCTCGATTTCGCTGCAGGTCCACTTCCGATTTCAAGCGGCACTTTGACACTGAGTGGGTGATGCGTACCTGTGGAGGTGGAGGACGAGGAAGCCATGCCGATCACCTGGCCTGGCTTGTCCACTATGATATAAGGGTTGTTGAGCACCGACGAAGAGCTCTGCTTGCTGTGGACAGGGGTGGAGGTGGTGGGTGTGCGAGGCAGTGGGGAGTGGCTCGGGGTGGAGATCGGAGACCCTGTGGAGGAGGAAGTGCACAGGCTATTAAAAGAATAATTCTCTCCAAGGCTGTTAATAACAAATTAACAACTTTGCGTACACATGCACTTGTTGAGATTTAGCCCAAATGAAGCTTTGGAGGGCAAGTTATGAAAGTTGGGCAAATGTTTATGATTTTAACTTTTGATACAAATAAAAAAAAAAATTGATAGAAGCGCTGTAATGAGAATGATGCACAATATTTGGTCACAGGCTCATTTTTAATAATCTTTTTGAAAGATTAAAAGTAATGGTTTTACAAGGGAGGGTTCCCAAACTTTGTACATCTGCTTGGAGATGTGAGGATATGAATAGTGTTAAGTAATATATATGTATGTGTATTTATTGGATGTATTTGGCATACTCTGATCTCCACTCTTTTCAAACACTGTGCCATCAGCTGACCAGTGATGTCACTTTAATTTATTGGCAGTGGCATTTATGACGATTTGGCTGAAAAATGTAACCATCCATTTTGCTCAACCATATTTTTGAAATTATTACGCTATAACGGGGGTATTCTGCAGAAACCATTTCTACAATTTTTGCCTAGAACAGTGAATGTGTTCCTGGAAGAACTCATCAGAAGTCTTGTTCATTCTATCCCTCTGGAGCAGTGCAGCATATTATGAACTTTGACTGCATTTTAAATAATTAGACAAAATGAAGCATGAGCATCAATACCAGAGGACAAAGTGTGGAAAATACAAGACAAAAAAATCAGTCAAATGAATAATAAAACTAACAAAGTTCTAACATTGAGACAGGTGTTTGCTGTCTGTATTTCTCAGTGGTGTTTGTATAATTTGCATAATTCTTTTTTTTCATACTTTTTAAAAATGTATATATCTATTTTTAACAAGGCAGACAAAAGAATGTGTATCTTCAACTTTTATAATGTGAGTGACAAAATCCAATTTCTTATTTATGAAGAAATTGGTATGAAAAGCAATGAAAATTCTTTTAGAGCCACTGGATGGAAAGTTACCTGAAACTATTTTGCAGCTCATTGTAATTGGTTGGAATGACTTCCCGGGAGACTCAGCGGGACTGGGTGGCTGTCCTTGGGGAACAATCTTACAGCTTGCTGTGATAGGCTGGAAGGCGGAGTTGCCATGGGATCCAAGCGTGATCCTGTCACCAGCTTTGGGTCGGGTTGGGGTCCGTTCACCGGTGGTGAGGCCTGAGCTATGGCCCCCTGCAAGTCTCCCCATCTCTGCTTTGATGAAACCTGGGAAGAAGTGGAAGAGTATATTTCATGTTGAGTTAAGATGTGCATTCTGTCACAAAGTTACAGATGTAGGCATATTATGTGTCTAATTCTTGAATTTAGACAAACCAATTTGGTTTGGGGGAAGAAAATAAGCAACAGCTGAGGGGATCAAACTGACACTTTCTGTGCAAAGCAAACTCTTGCCACTGTGCTTCAGCTTATACAAATGCTGCTTCAACAGAAACTGACTTAATACATTCTTCTTCATTGTTTTAAGTTAACTGCCTACAGAGAGCCCCTATAAACTGACTGGTTCTGTAAATGAGAACTCTGCTTATGCTTCAAGAAATATTCGTTTATCAAGGTGGAGTTTTCTTGTACACAAAATAATGTTCACACTCTAACCAAATAAATTTGTGTGTATCCTTGAGGCCAAACAAACACTGAATCCTGAATGCATTCCTTCCTTATAAAACATTTGCAGAGCCAAATTTTGAAACATTTTAAATGCATTGTTTACATCCATGTTTACTGCCAGCAGTCATCTTCATCTCTGCCTTTATTGGTATAATGCTTTGTTTCTTTGCCAAGTACAGAGAAACAGCACAAAACCAGCAGCAGGACTGCGTATTGTACCACCTTTTTACTTGTGTGTGCCTGTGGGTCAACGTGCACATTAACATTACAAACAAGACAGGTACCAAACTCCAAAGGGTACCTTTAATCACTAAAATGTAAATGTACTTTTTCATGATCATGTTTAAGAGACTAAATGTTTCTGTTGGCGTACCTTTGTCTACACTGGGATCATGTGACATGGGCGAACTGGAGCGTCCGTAACTTTGGGCCAGGGAGGTGGCCGACATGGGGCTGGCGGCTCTGTGAATCACCTTGGAAGAAGAGGGCTGAGGGATGTAGTCCTCCCCAAGAGAGTTCCTATGGAGCTCCACATCAACCACCTGGAACAAATATAGCTCATCGTCAAGAGTAAAGCTCTGAGAGTGAGTCATTGCGGGAAACAGAGTGAACATTTATAACTTACAGTTTCAGCCCCCAGTGTCTGCAGCCCAGTGTATGTTCTGTCCAGCTGTAGGAAAGCAAAAGAGCGTTGAAAATGAGCTTTTATGGTGGATAGGTGACACAGCAGTGGATTTATGAGTTATAATCACTGTTACAACTGCAAAGTCTCATAAATTTTAAATACTTCATCATAACAATAATCATAAAATTACCATAAAATCTCATGAGGTTTTATAATCTACCTGTACTACACAACACACCTGCTGCAGTGCAATACTCTGCCAATGTCCCTAAACTAGATGTGTTGCCTTAAATTTGGTTCTTTGTCATTTCAGCTCTGTTTGTCTGTATCCTGTCATTAACTGTCTCATAATGCGTCCACACCAATTACACAGGTCACCAAACTTATGAATACTAGTGTCTTATTTGCAAATTCCCAGTGGCAGCACAGACGTCATTATACAGTATAAAGGACATAACTGAAACATTAGGATGTCTATATAGGACTGAATCAAACTGCATATGGAAAAATACTGTGTCCCGGTCTGAGGAAAAAAACTAGCTCGTCTATGATGTGGTCTGACCTTTAGCTGGTGGATGATGTCAATACGTTTGTTGCGAGGGTCTTTGAAGTGGATCTGGATCCTCACAGGAAACTCACCCCAACCGCGACGTGTTAAATGAAAGGGAGGCTCACTGAGAACAGACACATTCAAAAAGCCTTATGTAACGTCATTAAAATACAAATCTGGAGGAAAGAAATCTATAGAGGATGCATTACAATGAGTTAGTTAAAAAAAATTCAAAGCCCCCAACCTGGATTCTGACACAAACTCAGTTAAAAATCTCTAAAAATCAATGATATGAAAGTCTTTCATCTTCTCCCCCTTTGAAGCTCAAATTTTTTTTCTACCCATGCAACAGACATTAATCTGGCTGCCTGTATTTTCAAGGGCATGTGTACGTACATGCATATTGTGGGTCTATTCAAGAATATCCAGTGAGTGACGCATTTGTTTTTCCTCACTTTCAGTCATCCCTTCATCTACATTCAGGCTGTGTGTCGAGTCATCAGAGAGCGCTGGGCCTGAGTGGGGTTCACTGGGAATGAAGACTTGAGTCAGTCGGGGGGGGGGGGCTTATGAGCGGCTGCTACGGCAACGTGAGCGCCTTGTCAGCTGAAACAGCCAGGAGGCTACAGCTCAGGATAAGGATTGCTGACTGATGAAAGAGATCATTTATTCAGAAGCTATGAGCAAACTTAAATCCTTTGCCGCTTTTAGAGGATAGAAAGTAGACATTTTAACCACAAAACTCAAGGCCACAAACGTTCTGCTCCCTCTAGATAAATCCCTAAATGAACTGTGTTGCACTCATCATCTCCACACCTCAGCGCTTTGGGCCAAGGCAAGCCCTTAAACACACGTTTTTCTTAAAGACTACACTGTGTGTATGATTAGGGTGCGCCCACTATTAGTCATGTTGATGTTGACTTCCAGCCTGACTCATTATGTGGCAGATGACGTCACAGACCCCACCTAATGATGTGTGTGTACAATTAGCATAATAAATACTTTAGTTCTTCATTTGCATAAATACTAACCATGGGCAAAACTTAGCTGGGGGGGAAGTATCACTCAGAGAGACAAATATTGTTTTTTACTTTCAGCAATGATTGATGGGGACTGGGCTGGATGACCTGCATCAGCATATATCCACAAGGGGGCACTGTTTATTAAAGGGTTAGGGATTTTCATAATAGTCTGTTTACTAGTGGGACTGTGCAACACAATGTGATTATCAGCAGACTGTTTCTGCACTTCACAGTTAAAAGTTGTCCCGAATTAAACGTCAGCTGATGATTAAGAGAGTCTCTTACGCATCCGGGTGCTATTATCCAAAACTGTTTCCTTACTTCCTTCAGTTTGGCAAGTGGAGCATGGAAAGAGGTAGGGCAAACTACTGACCTAGAATAATAATGTAAGGTTAGAAGTAAACATTGTGTCCATGGGCAACACAACATTGTGAATGCAGACCTTATTGGAACAAGTTTGCCTGTGTCTCTCTAACTTCTGTTGTTGCCTGAGGTAGTGAGGTAACCACATAAAACGGCACTCAAGCGTTAATCTTTACAACAAGAGAGGAGCCCTGCCTATATCAGAAAACGTGCACATGACTGAGGAGTGCTTACACACACTGTCTGTCTCTAAAATATGCTGAAAAACAGATCGGCACAAACCTGACTTCCACTAGGTCATTGGGTTTATAGCTGGGATGCAAGAAGAACCAGACTTTCTTCACAAAGTGGTCTATGCTGGGTTCCCTCCTGGAGCCTCTGACATACACCATCCACTTATGGGTAGATTGGTCATTCTCTTCCCGCTTATCAGGGGGAATGTACCTGAGGGTAAGAGACAGAGGAAAAACAGCCAGAGGGAGTAAAGAATTAGTCTCAGTAAACATGAGGGATAATGCATAGGGATTAGGTTGTTTAAAATCATCTAAAAAGAAGAGTTAAATGCTATACAAGTGGCAAACAAGGACAGGTGACAGGCAGGTGGGGAGGAAAGGAGCTGGAACTCTTTGAAGTGGAAAAGGGAGAAGAACAAAGGATTAAGTGAAAACAGAGAGCATGGGTCACAGCAAAAATTAATTTTAGGAGCTTTACAAAGAACCCAAAGGAGAATTAAGTGCATTAAATTATATATTAGTTGGCAGTCTGGGTGAACTTAATCTCATCAAATCCCAGTCATCTTCTATTAGCTGCCTATAACTATTGTGCCAGGTTTAGACCTTCTTATTATGTACAACTCTGCACTGTGGCACACGAGAAGTGTTTGTCACATTTAACCCTTCGAGAGATTTAGTGTGCACAAGATACATGGGCCTTGTCAGTCAGGCTTCCAAGAATTAACATGTGCTTTGTGTTACACTGAACCAGAAAGTCTCAAGGAACTGTCAGTTATGTGGATCAATTGAGGCCCAGGGGGAAATTAGGTAAAAATTTATTTTCAGTCTTCATCAAGACTGGGCTTGTAGCATAACTGAATTCTGGCTCAGCTCTTCAGTGCACAGTCATGCACAAGACAAATTCAACTGGCAGGCTTGGCTTTGAAAACACCAAGTGAACAAGTACAAAACTTCTGAGGGAGACACATACCTGTTTTTGAGGGGCAGCAACATAAAATCAAAATGACCATCCCTAAATTGTGCAGTTCATCTGATACTTTGCATTGAATGGTAAAATAAATTTGGCTGCCAAAAGCTGATGCTGATCCCCAACTTTTCAGTTCCTTTCTGAAAAGCTAAGTCAAAACACCCGGCTAGCTCACTGTTTTTAACAAAGGTACATTTGGAGCATCAGTAGATTTGCCAAATACCACGTCTGAGGTTTTCAGAGACTGAACAAAATACAAAGTTTGACGTTATGGTTGTGTGGCTCCTGAGAGGCTCTTTACCTCTACACTGGCCTGTGCTACAACATATTGAGTCAGAGAGATGACAGAGTGAGTGTTCTTAGTTTGGTTACGTACTTGGATACATTCCCCACTACGATTGTCTTCTTTGCATACAGTCTAGAGGCTTCATCTCCAGTAGTGTGGTAGGTTATCCTCTGGTCTGCTCCTACAGACGGCACACCAAAAGTGTCCTGGGACACATAATGGAGAACACAGCAGGCATGATGAAAGATAAAAAGACGCAAGACTGATGCTGATCCCTACCTCACATTCATCAAATAACCAATAACCCTATAATCTCTGTCAGTTGAACGTACTTTGCCTGTATTACGTCCAGGTCTGCGCTCCTGCCTGCTGCTGTCCTCTCTCCATGTTCCCTCTACATCCTTCTCAGCTCCCTCTCCTTGTTGAGAGAGGGACTCAGACTCTGAGTGGGCCAGAGACGGAGTTTCAGAGCCCTGGTTGAGAGGCGAAGAGGAACGGGATGGGGACTCCAGGAACCGGCGGATGGCTGGATGGTTCAACACTGCAGGGTCACTCTTAGAAGCATGCTAGGACACAGAGGACACAGTGCCGGTTGTTGTTGTTGTTGTCAAGCCTTAAACCAGATGACAGCCAAGTATGAATAAAGGGAACCCAAGGAAATAGAAATTTACCTCTGGGAGCTTTGACATCCCTGCATTGGCATAGTAATTGGCAACTATGCATGCCCTTAGCTTGTCCATCATCCTCCTGGCTTCATTGAGTCGCTGCAAAACAATAAAATGTGATGAGCGAAAATACTCTGTTTAACAATGGAAACATACAATGTCATGATTTACACCAGATATCAACAGTTTTGATCATACATATGGATTTAACACAAATGAAATGTAGTTGACTGAATAGAAAAAAGGACACTCTTCTTGTATCATCCAGATACCTGACTTATCACATCAATCTCATGCTCTTTGCTCTTCATCTCCAAAGAAAACTGCTCTCTAATGATGGTTTCGATCTTCTGTATTGCTGCTTCTCGGGCTGTTAATATAGAAAGAAAGGTGAATATGTATTAAAAGACATGGGAACAATTGAATACTGTTGGTTGTTAGCTGTCACAACATGTAAAACAGGTGTACTGGCCCAGGGTTCGGAGCATAAACTTACCGTTATGTTCAGCTGCTTTGTTTCTCTTGCTATTTTGGACCAGCGAAATGTCCTCGTAGTCGGGATCATTGCCCTCTATTTTCCTCTTAACTCCTGCCATGGCTGTCTGTATAAAAGAATATAAAATAGACGATATTAGCTAATACATCTTCGCTCCTATGACCAGTTGTGATTATACTTAGCATCGAGTTAGCCGGCTAGAATAGAAGCTGTCAGCTTACAGCTAACTTAAGCACTGACGAGCTAGCAGCAGGTTAGCCGTGTACAAGCTAGCATGTGGCTTCCAACTCTTAGCCCATTATTTTCAGCCTTCAACTTATCTAGTTTGACCAAAAATCGCAAATGTTTCACCACCGTATTATCTCTCACGGCGTCTGCGTTGGAGAAATCCGTGCTTGTCGTCCGTGCAGCCGGCAACACTGTCACGTTAGCAACCGCTATCCATGTTTGCTAATTTAGCTAACGTTAGCACACATTCGTAGACACCGACTCAATCCGTTTGAAATGCAGACTTACGGGGCTGCCCTGTGCTGTGGAGCAACGTTTCTTTGTGAGGCTTGTGTTTTAATTCAGTGAGAGAACATCCTTTGCGTTATGCTGTATTAATCTTACACACTCGTGTTTGGTTAAATTGCTAAATCTCGAGGTGGACAAGTAGGCTAAACAGTGGAGTGTTAGCTTTGCACTTCAACAAAACGGCCACCAGGGGCCGTTATTCTGCATAATCGACGGTGGTGCTCAGGAGCTCACTCAGGGCATTATAATCGTTCTGTAGTTTTGTTCGCTGGAAGAAGGAAGTGTGATAAGATGATCAAAAACATAACCTGTCTTCCAAAGGTTTAGTGTTAACTACCCAGACAGGTGATGACATGCCAGCACCTGCTCACCCACATGACATGCTCACCTCATTATACAACTGAAACAATAATTTGATTCAATATCACTTCATTGTAACCTGCATGATTTGAGATGAGATGAGATAACAGTACACAAAAACTCTTAAGGTATTTTACTCCACTGTCATCATTCATGATGACACTTTTAAATGACTGGTTCAGTGGAAATCCTCAGAGCCATCACATGACTACAGAGGGAAACATGTTTCCGATGAGCACATTTTAGATGGTCAGGAATGAGATCAGTTCCTCATTCCTTCTCATTATCAAAAAGCTTCACACTTCATCAAGCCAAACTATTTGTGCTTCAGTAGTTGTAGTTGTCAATTGTTAATGGTTTGTTAAGCACACTGTTAAACAAAGTGTCAAAGGGGTTATTACAGTTGTTTCTAATTCTTACACCTGTCCAAAAGTATTTACCATAACTTTGTAGTTTCCCACCAATAAATCAACCTCTTATTGTACTCAAACATCTTACAATGAAGCAGAGTATGGTGTGGTAGCTGCCTTGTTAAACCTTTTCAAAGCAACCCCCATTCACATCTTGCAGCAGCCTAAATTTAACTGCATCTCCTTTCTAGAGAAATTCAATATTGTGTGTTTCCTTTTTACATTCATAAAATACATTCAGTTGCCAAGAGATATTTTACTACAGTGTCACAGGTACCACATAGGCCCCCTGTCTGTTGTATGTCGGTGTATATCACTACATGAAGGTGCACTTCTAGGTCTATGTTATTCAACAGTAGCTCAGTTAAATCTATCCTTTTTATCAGGGTCAGAACAATTAGGCCTCACGCTGTACCACAGTGTCATCGTCCTGATTAATTTATGCCTGCTTGTGTCTCTCACCAGGACGTGTGTGGGTGTGAAGTGACTACGCTGCCAGCACCACATGTCCTCTGAGCATAATTAATGTATGCACTGACATGTACTATAATATACAGTGTTTTCCTCTCTGTGAATATGTGTAAATCGTGTTTACTTGATGAACTCTAAATTCTTTCTACATTGTCTAGAGTTAATGCAGAGACATTGTGTCTGCAAGAGGAATGTTTGTGGTTTTTATTAAACCAAACCATAATGGAGAACATAAATCAGAACACAGGACACAACAAAATGGCCTTATGAATGCTGATTGCAGCACAAGTTGCTCAGTGCTAGCTTGAAATAGCGTGACTGGATTTATAGACTGTTTTCTTGTTCAACACAATGGTTCATTAAAATGTCACAAAATAACTTATTCATCCCCTGATGAAATGAAAGATTCAACTGCCATATGGAGCAGATTGCATAAAGTTTAATAAGACATCATATTGTATTTCTCGTTGGTGGCTGGTAATTAAAAATCTGTGGCGTCTTCATTAAAATGCGTGGTGTGATTGGTGGTATCAACAGCCGCGGGTTCAATGATTTTGTGTTAATGACTTCTCTATCTTCCACATTTTTATGGTGTGAGGACCAATGGCAACTTTAAATGAGAACAACCAATAATGGTTGTGTCAACTTTATCTTTCATTTTCACCACAACAGCTGCTTTTCATCTCAATCTTCTGATTTGTTTTATATTGAATTGATGCTTTGTTTGAAAAAGAACATATCCGGATATCTCTCTTGAGGACTTTAATATCAAAAGCTGGCATGAAGATGACCCACGCCACCATTTTTACAACATAAATTGACCGTGCAGTGAAATTCAGTGCTTGCCTCTACATTCTGTTAACCTAATATCTATAAATATCATAGATTACTTCATTCTTAAACCTTTTTTTTTTACAGATGAGACAGGACATGCGTTGGTACAGAAAGAAAATCTTTATTGATGTTTCTCTTATACAAGTCAACCTTTTACATTTCAACATACGGCAGTTTACAAAAATCCAAAGCTTTCTCGCAGTTAGATAAAGAGCATCTGAGGAGAAAGTGGTGTTAAAATATCACATCATACATACAATGATAAAAAAAAGGTTTATATCAAAATGATCTGATCTAATTCCCCCAGTTGTTATTCTTT
The DNA here is from genome assembly GCA_033238685.1 of Lates japonicus. Classification (NCBI taxonomy): domain Eukaryota; kingdom Metazoa; phylum Chordata; class Actinopteri; family Centropomidae; genus Lates; species Lates japonicus. The sequence continues at coordinate 3,006,060 of BRZM01000034.1, read as the reverse complement.
TATTAAGGCACATAGGGCAACATTCCGCAAATGACAGGTTAAAGCCACCATCTTGCATGCAAGCACAATTTATTCATTGACATTTCTCAACAAAGTCACCTTTGGGATTGAATCAAATCCATTTTGGCTTATATCTGCATTCATATTAAAAACCCAGCAATCAACTTTTAATGCTCAGCTCTTCAGAGTTTAATTAATGGCATGTCATGTGCATGCAGGAGTCAAAATATCTCAGCAACACACAGTCCCACACCTCACCACAAAAAGATCAGCAAACATAAAAACAACAAATAATCTTACCAAAAGCAAACAATTCATGGAAGCCTCTACACAGTGAATAATGAAAATCAACAAATCAGCATAACGGGAGTGTTTGTGTCCCATTCTGCGTAAATACTCAGTGAAATCACAGACGCACACACACTCAAATCCTCTCTCTCTCTCTCACTGTTTATATAACTCCTACTCTTTTGCCATACCACTTTCTTGCCCCTCAGCCCCTTTCTTGTTGGCCTCCTGAGTTACTCTGAGCATGTTTCTCCAAAAAAGAGAGTGGGTGGGCCTGGGGATGTTTTCATCTCAGCCTGTGATGAAGACCTGACACGTTAACTCATCCTTCTCAGAAAACGCCTCGGGGGCAGTTTATGGTAAAACACCCACACGTGTGTTTTTTGGCATTGTGACTGACAGACGGAAGCACATTGCCCCCCCCCTGAAAATGACAAATTACAACTCTCTCACTCACTCTTGCAGCAATCTTGTTGTTTTTGTTATTTTGTTAATTTCTCAGAGCCAGAGGAGGTAGCGGCCAAAAGGAGGAGCTGACAGGCCCTTTTACTGTCGCTCACATACGTCACATGAAAGCAAAGAACATTTACTGATACAGTAAAAAAAAAAAAAAAGGAAATCATTATCATATAATTCTACATTTAACAGGATTCTGTCAAAGTGCACAATTGGGGCTCTCATTTACAGAAAAACACAATATGTAACCAAGAAAGAGATACATTTAAATACAGGTTAAACAAAGAAAACAAAAAATATTAAAGTTATATTCACAGCAATATCTCTAGTCTATCAACACCAACTGTAGTAAAAGGTGACTTTTACTGACCATGAGCCACTCCATCCAAAATCCTTGTCGTTCAGAACTCTTAACCCCCTACCGAGCGAGGTATAGCACTGCTACACGCGCCACCTAAGCTGACCAGTAAACACTCATTTACACATACACACCTGGAGGTATCTATGGTTACCCCGAGTTGCATCTTTACATGTAAGTGTACAGGTGAGAGGTGCCAGCATCAGTGTGAAGAGTTCTGTTAACAAAAGAGATTAGTGGTCGTGTAATGCTTACGCTAAGAACTCCTTGACAAACCCCCGTGACTCCAATGCATCCAGACCGAGTCATAAAAGTCACATACATACATACACACCAAACATGCACACCACTTATTCAGAGCAGTCTTCGAGTTTGATCTACAAAGGCTTCTCACATCTACAAAACCACCCACAAGCCCAGTACACCAATGAACTAACATTGATATGGAATAGACACACTACAGCTACAAATAATACAATAAACATCCAATTATAAAAAAGAACAAACAAGTATAAGTTAAAAAAAGAAAATGTGTAATAAGAATAATTATTAAAAAAATAAAGCAGAATAAAGCTTAAAAAGGGGGTGTCAATGTGGATCAGAAAATGTGAGGTGATGACACAGCTGGAACAGGGAAAAGGGAAACACACAGAGGAAGTGAAATCAGGTGATAAGTGGAGGGATGTCAGAGACAAACGGAAACAATAGGGCAGAGCTAACAGTGGCTATGTTCCAATATTATGGTACAGTCTCCGCTCTTTATTGCTTCTCTTAACCCTGGGTGAGAGCAACTTACATTTATGACCTCTGATAGTGTGGTAGAGCAGCTGGCTGACTGTTTACCACATTTTTAATCAGGTCATTTTTTTGTGTGATGGAAAAGAGCTAAAAAGCGGAAAACAGTACTTTTTAATATTCTTTACCAGTGCTGTGCTGTACTGAATGTACATATCTGCATTGAGTGCAGTGGGTACAAGGTCAGATATCTGACCTGGCTGCTCGTCTTTCAGTCAAAAATAAAATCATATAATTTTTTTTCTGCTGGCAGATCACTCTTGATTTTGTATGGATACTTTTCAGTTGATGTCTCAAGGCACTATATTTGTTCATCAGCACTATCTGTGATTACTTTAGCTCATCAGTGACTCAGATCTCAGGGTGACTTTGCACAGTAATAAAAGCACATTGTTGGGAAGTTCACTTTCAAACTGATTATGTGATCACAACCAATATCACAGTAAATTCAATTATTAAAACTCAATAATCTCATTAGGAGTTTTAGTTCTTCCTGTTAATATTAAATCCATATAACATGCAGTTAACTGAGCAAAACATTTACTGTCAGAAACGTCAGTGTTGAAGAATAGAAGATCACCATCCTCTACACTCAGCATAGTTCATTTCCTTTTACAGTTCATATGGGAAAACAGTCTGAACTAACATTTACTTACTTAGCTTTTGAATGAGGTTTTCAAACATGTACCATGGCCTTCTTCAGCTAATTGAAGCTCAGCACTGTACTCAAGTCACATGATGGGATATGGTTAAAAGCTCTGTGAAAAGCTAAGTACGTGACCCTTAAGTTGATAATATAGTTACTACAGTTAAGTGTTCCACAGGTTCAAAACTAATCTGGAAGTTAAAATTTCAATTTATACCCTTCAACAAAATCTCTAATTTATGGGAATTAGCATTATCAGTTTTAATTCTCTTATATGTGATCCATTACTCCCCAACCCTGTGCAATTACCACTGATGCCAGACAAATCTGCAATGTTGATCTGACTCCACTTTATCTCAAGTTACAGGCAAGTCGTTAACGTTATCAACCACTAAGCATTTCCACAGAAGGGATATAACTAAGGTACACAACAGTAAAAATATTCACAGCCCTGCAGGGACTATTGCTACATGATGCTGTGAGAAAATAAATTAGCTCAACGGTACTGTGTGATTAAATGTGCCGGTTCTAAAGAAGTAGGTGATTGTGTTTGTGCTGTACATGGGGTGAACATGAAGAAGTTAAGTTACAAAGAGTTAGAAGTTCTTTAGTTTGTGCTCTCATGTGAGAGTGTGTGTGTCTGTGCATTTGTTTATGGTCAGGGCCTGTGATACTTGTCATTGTAGCGGTGGATGGTCACACAGCCATGGTAGGAGATCGGCCGCGGCATGGCCGCCACTCCTGTGATGATGCCTGTTGCTGGGTCGTAGCACAGGATGGTGTCTGTAGCTTCACCGTTTTCCCCTCTGCCGCCGAGAATGAAGATCTTGCCATTGCACACTGACATACCACAGCTCTCCTGCAGGGACAGAGAAATTAGAGGTTGCAGCTTCACAGTATCCAGCTGAGGTCCAACAGTTTGCTCCTTAAATGCTCAGTATTTCCATTTAATTTATTACCTGTTTGTTAAAGGTGTGAACCACGTGTATCCAGTAGTCCTCTGCGGGGTCATAGCAGAATATGGACTTGGTGAGACCACCGCACACATAGATCAGGTTGTTGAGAGACACTGCTGTGATACAGCGCTTGGCAATGGGGATGTTGGCTCGTAGCAACCAAGAATCTGTCTCTGGATCGTAGCACTGAACCTGTAATATACAACTACATATAGTTAATTGTGTGTGACTGTGATAAAACAAAGAGAGACATACTCTCCATATTTCTTTAATATATACCATGTGGTGGGAAAATAGTTGTTGAGTAGAAAAAGCTGAAATGTATGTAGCTCATGCTGTGGCTTTACTGACTGCTCTGTGGGATGACTCTATGTGGGTTGCAAACAATCCAAGCATTCTGTCACGCACCTCTCTTCAAAACAGCCTCTGTCCAAACAGTTATGTCTCTGACTACAGCTAAATGTGAACAACGTATGCACAGGATCTCTCTTCAGGATCAAGGTAAATGACCCTGTTAGGAGACTGCAGAGATAAGTAGTTCAAGGGAATTCGTGCTGGTATGAAATCCAGTCCCCTGTGGCCACGTCAAGTCAAATCGTCAGTCGCACAATTAGAGAAGCACAGATTGTTAACTCTTATCAGACTGCCTCTGGAAGTGCAGCTTCTAGCCTGCATGGACACAAACAAACATGCCAGTTACTCCACGGAGGAGAAAAAAATGCTTCTGATGAAGCTGGGTTCCTGCGAATGCCACATTCTTCCTGTTTACAAGCAGCAACAATGTTGTCAGTCAAAACAATGAAACAATTCCAGAGAAACCTGTCATGCTCTGATTTTCTGTGGTTATTTAAACACAGTCAAGTCACACACATCTAAGTGTGACAGATGTCAAATTATCAAATCCTTAAAATCCCTGTACATATTATTGCTCAACACTCATTTCATCCTGATATGTTACCATTACCTTTCACAGTAAGTCTGTGTCTTTCAGTCTGAAAATTGGGCAGTCTGCCTCATCCTGCCTTCTTTCTCTTCTTTCTGTACCATTCCCTTTTTCCATAAGCAACATGTAAAAGCATGTCACCATCAGCTCATTGAGTTAATGCGTCTCTATCAGTGACTCACTGATGTGAAATAAAACTCGAAATACAGCAAAATTAAAAACTTGGCACAGAGACAATCAGGATATAATCATATATCAGCTTAATCAGGATCAACTAGCCTGACCGGGATACGACTGTTATCACATCAGATTAACTGACATTTAGTGATGTTTAACAGGAAAAAATGCAATTCCTGTTTTTGTACTGTAACTTGTATCTTGCCGGTCTGCCAGTAGAAAGGTGAAGGAGTTTAACTATTCATTATTGTATCATTATCTAAAATAAATAATCACGCAGTGTGTGCAAGCCAGATCAGGCCTGCACATACTGTATGAGGGAGCGAAACAGACCAGAAACATATTGGACATTTTACTTTGCACTAAGTATTTTGCCTTAAAAATGTACAGTTCATGTTTTTTTTTTTAAATCATTAACGCAAACAAGAAACTTTAGTTTGTAGTTTTTAAATCTATTCACAGCACAGCCATATTCAGTCTCTTGACACCAACAAGTCAAGTTATTGTTCAGACAACCCTCTGACTTGTCTACTTTGAAAAAATGGGCTTTTGCATATCTCCTGTCTTTAAGGTATAATCACTGAATACAGGTTATCTGACACAAAAAGCACCTCAGCTTTCATCACTATGTGCTTTAAGTGCGTGGTTGGGGAGAACACACATCTGTTTCCCACCTTGTCTGAACAGGTTTCATCGTCGGGTCCTCCGCCAATGACAAAGAGCTTGCCAGCACAGCTGGCCACGGCCGGGGAGCTGACCGCCTCCTTCATTGGAGCCACCTCTGTCCAGCGGTTAGAGAAGGAGTCGTAACACTCCACGCTGCTCAGGCGGCTCTGGCCATCATAGCCACCCACAGCGTACACCTGAAGGCAGACACACAAACAGACCAGGATTAGAGGGAGAGTTGTAATTACCAGGTTAGAGCATCCAGTGTGTCACAAGCTTTTTACACATTGAGAGTTAGGGAAATTATGAGTTGTGTTTACATATGATATAAACCTTTCCACATACGCAATGAGCACATATAGACACAGTCATTATTCAACATTCAAATGTATGTATTTGAGCTCACTAGTTCATGAATACAATAGTTTCTACGTCAGCACTCAGAGAACCTGTCTGTCGGGTGCAGTAGAAGGATGACATACTGCTTATGAACAACCACCATTATTCCTGTCCTTGTTTTCCGTAAACAGCGATCTGCATCCCTGCAGGCACAGGCGCATTTGCATACCTTGAACTTCAACATTATTTCCAACTGCATACAACTGTTAGTAACAACATAACAATTTCTTGGGCCACTGTTTTTGTCTTGTCATTCATCTGACAACATCTTGAAGTCTTGCAGTGACGCTGTCATCCACTGCAATGGTGTTCATGACTTTTGAGATTCACGCTCACAATAGAGTCTTGCAGCAGAACACCAAGTTTTGAATCTATATTGTCAAGTGGTGTCATCCTAATCTGTTAATTCCCATTATAATATATAACTTAAAATAATCAGTCAGCAAATTGACAGAATTCCATCACATAAACCTTACTGGGAGCTTTGAACATAACAAGCTGGAGAATTGTGTTGACATATAGTATGCACTCTAATAAGTGCCTTGTGGATACACATATTACCCTCCTGGAGCGCAAAGAATGGCAAGATGAGAAAAAAATTGAGAGCATGAGGTATGAAGAATGTGGGGAAAAAGTTATATTTAAAAAAAGGTAGAGATTTATTGTCAGCTTCTATTTCCATAATAACGTTCTCTAGAAGATCACGTGTCAAAAATACACAATGAGCAGCATTACTGGTTATAAGCATAACACTGATCATCAACAGGCTGGCCTTATGCAACAGAAACCCTTCAGGCTGTTCCTGTCTCTCCACAAAATCTGAAGCATAAACAAGTACAGAGAAGAGAGAGAGGGGTAGAAAAAAAGAGAAACAAAGACACAAAGAGAGATGGAGGGAAGAAAAGAGGGAACCAAAAGACAGAAGTGGATGGGGCATGTGGATATTTGCATTCAGCACCTGGGCTAGTTGATAGCACTACCGCCTTTTTTAACTGAAAAAACTGATACAGGGAAAAATGCCCTCACAAACTTGTTGACTCTTTCTCTAACACCTCCAGTGCTGGTTCCAAAGAAGTGTTGCCTGTGAGTATCTACATTCACATGTTTTCAATGACAACACACCAATCTTGCCTTCATTTGATGGAGGGCATTCACAGAATAAATGAAATGAAAATTGTATATTTTACTAGACTTTGTGAATACAGTTGATAGTAAATGTTAAATGCGGGTTTGTTGCCACACATGAAAGAGATGTAAGAGAAAAGAAAGATAAGAAGAGCATGTGGCACAGAGATAAAGTTTGTAAGGAAAAAATGAAAATGCGTACAAAGATTTTTTTTAAAGATATCTTTTTCTACTGGCTTTAAAGTGTTGGTTCATCCATTAACACCCACAACAATACATTTATCACTTATTCCAAGCAATACTGATTTTTGTTTTTGAGCTTTCCACAATACAGTGGGGCTAAATGGAGTTTAAAACTTGAAGAGCAAAGTGTCCTGCTCCTAAGAAAACTAGTCACACTGTGGTCTGTGGGTCACCCAAAGTAATGGGGACATCAAAGGTTAAATGGGGAAATATTCTTTTTCATGTTTTGGGTGAACCGACCCTTTAATGCTCCACTGAGGCTATCCAGACACCAGCTTGTTTGAATACAGTAGTGGTAAGGAGTGGGGGTTGGGGGGCATTGGCTCGCTCTCTTCTTTTCGCCCTCACTGCTCTGTACTCACTCGATAAAACACCCCACATGGTTTCGATACACCATGAAAGTGTAAGTATATCAATATAGGCACATTCCTCATGAGCTCGATAGCGGTAGCACATACTCTACACTAACATGAGGTGCATGGCTATCAAATAAACAATAAGCCAAACATGATTGATGAGTCTCTACGGACACACTTCCTAGCCACTGAACAAGCACATTCACGGTTTATTTCATGAGCACTTTTAAACACTGACAACAGCTGAATGAACAGTTTCCTTAACATGCAGAGAAGTGAGAAGTGATGACTGCCAGAGAAACACAGAGACCGAGCGACTTCAGGGCAAAAATGACATAGGAGAATTTAGCGAAAGAGAGAGAGATGGACTGACATAGAGACAAAAAGAGATAGGGAGAGAAAGAGTGAAACATTATGATAGATGAGAACAGCCGTCACCAAGTGCAGCCATAACAGGGAGAGGAAAACAAGTGGTGACCTATTTTTGCTTATACTCTGTGGAAACAAGACCAGTCCAACAGGACATCACAGAATGCAGGACGCTGAGAAGTGTGTGTGTGTTCTTGCACTTCTGTACTTTTGAGAACCAGCTTTAGAAGCTTAGACTTTAGGTCACGACTAGGACTAAATGAATGAATGTACTTAATGGGAGGTCTGCACAAGTATACATGCACGCATACATGCCCATTATAGAGGTCTGTTTACAACACTTGCTACTGGCCCATCAGTGCGGCACTTAAAAAAGGGAAATTACAGACTGAGTGAGGAAATTACAAGGTACAAATTCAAGAGGAGGGGGAACTGAATTCTGTGGAAAAACAATATCAAATCCTAAGGTGATAGTGTATGTTTTTTGAGATAAGCGGACAGATATAGTGTAAAAACATAACAAGAAAAGATTACTGGAAAAAGTTTTGACAGACCAATCTGTAAAAAAACAGACACTACAGACAGCAGAACTCTGGAGGAAAATGATAAAAAAGAGGAAAATATTGTGAGAAGGGGAGAACAAAATAGAAGACAAAACCACGTGTGTGACAGATGCAGGAAGTGGTTGGACACAAATGCCTCTCCTGGGATTTGACATCTCCAAGGAATGTGGTTTTTCAGAAATGGTAAAACATATATATGTGGACATGCACACAAACTGTTTCAGGACTATATACGTGTCATTGCTTATTATATGTTGTGTGTAACGCTGAGCCACTTCAACTTCAACTTCTACTACACCATCTCATTTAATCATCAAATCATTTTTGAATGTTGCGTCAGCTACAGATCACGAGGTTTCAACTTGGTTTCCTACAATGCTCCATAGTGGAGTTAAAAAGCAGCTGTATCAGTCCAACTTGTTTTCACCATACCTTGATACATGACTCACTTTGGAGTTAATTACTGACTTTTATAGCTCCAGCGTGACCTCACTGTTGAAGAGGACCAGCGTGTAGTTCAATTGCACACACATGTGTTTGTTGTTTCTGTGACAGGGCAACTAAGCATTTTGGGTGTTGTCATAGAAAATCCAGTATCCAGATTGGCCTCAAGGAGACTTCCAAAAATGAAAAAAAGCATGTTTGCACAATTTCTGCAGATGACAAGGACCCCTCCTGAGTTATGCCCTTTCTGACAAAGTAAATAAAGCACTGTTTAAGCCCAAAGCTTTCCAAGAATACTTGTATTGTACTTGTGTCAATGTTCTCTATGTGTGTATACAAGTGTGGATCACTTGTGTACATGATGGCTAAAGCACACACATGATCATCTCTGGTTATGCTCTGTCTGCATAAACCATGACAATCAATGGTTGCTCCACTTTTACGCAACACTAATAACAGGTAATTACAAGTCAGAAACATTTCATGAGGTACACATGCCATTGTATTACCAGCGGTCAACATTTGTTTTGCATTATGATGGTCTTTACAACTACAAATGCCTCAAATGTAAATGCTATACAATGAAGACAGACTTGATTATCTAGTTGAAGAAGATTTCAAAACACAACATGTGGTTACAGACATTTTATAGGTTAGGAATATAGTTATTTCATGCAATGATAAGAGTTTCTTTTCTTGTAAATAGACTGCAGCATTCCATAGGAACATGGACAGCCTCTACTATATATATTTACGGAGCAAACATGCTGAAATTGTGCCTGTGTATGCAAACTCAGTGTGTGTTTACAAGATTATCAGGGGATTTCATAGCTATGTATGGCCACTCCAGGCTTATGTGATTGAGCAGAGACACATGAAACATGATACAGGGGAGCAGAGTAGAAAGTGTGAGGTGCTGGCACACATCCATTAAACTCCCACTGCCCTCAAACAAGAATGTCCACCTGGCCCTGTACTACAGTCTGTAAATAGTAACAGCTCAAGAGTAGAGGCAGTGATCGAGGATTAATGATCAGCTCACGTGTAGACATCAACTTAACTCAAATTTCATAACCAAACTGGTGTCAGATGTGGTGTTTAATCTGACACTTTACATGTAGTATATATAGGGGGCTGAGGACTAAGGCACCTGGCATATGATAAAAGTGGTGACGAAAAAAAAAAATTTCTATGAGGTATAAAACAGAAGTAAATTTGTAAGAATAACTAAAAGTGATGGTTGAATTATTTTCCATGTGTGGGGTACGTAATGGGTGAAATCAGCTGAACTGCTCCAGCACCTGAGGCACTTGTTTATTTGTCAGTTTTAAACAAAAGCAAACTTCCTCCTCTCTGTTGAATCTGCTCCTGTGTATCCAGGATGTGCCAGATGAGCTGGCACCAGTCATTTACAAACCGTCGGGCCACAAACGGATCCACACAAAAATAATATGACATTCCTTGTCACAAGGTGCCCTCGTAAACAGGCACAGAGGAGCACTGATAAGCAAAAGGCAGGCTGTAGTCAAATGTAAGTGGAATTCCTCAGAGTTTTTGTGTGACTTACATCTAAGATTTATTGTCATCATGTTTAAGTATGTAAAGCCTTTTATATATTCAAAAACAAGTTCCTTTAAGCCTGCAGGTAAGAGAGTATGTCTAACAGCAGGATGAGACATAGTATTGTGAAAGGTATGAATCGAAAGCAAACACACAGCTCCGTGGAGCATTATTACCTTTCCAGCCAGTGATTCCACAGAATTTCCTCAATGTGTAAATGTCCACCCCCTTGTACTTCACCTTCAGTAAGTAAATACTAGGTTATCAAGACAATGGCGACACACCAAATTGTTTCCTATTCCTCTGAAGTACCCAGAAGTACCCCAAATTTCTGAAAGCATCCACCACATAAATGAGAAATGTGTTACATTAGCTTGTTTTGGGGGTAGAACATTAACATTTAGGGAATGAAATTGGACCTAAACTTGTGCGTTAAGTGGATACAACAAATGGTATAGCAACAGTCATGCATGTAGGTTACAAGGCTAAACACTGAGCTACACCATGGCTGCTGCCAAAATATTTAACTGTGCATCTGGGCTATGGTGGCCATGAAACACCACGTAGAGACCACCTAAATGTGCTTTCATCAAGTGAAATCTCACACTATGATCAATCCTACATCAGAGGTATATGCTGTACAGTGGGGTTGTTATGCCACCTAACACAGAAGCATAAAGCTCGCCTGGGGGCTCAAGGCTCTCTCCTTACCTTGCCCAGCAGGACACCCATCTTGTGTCTCCAGCGGCCTTTGTTAAGAGATGCCACTCTGATCCACAGGTTGAGCTGGGAGTTATACATCCACACATCCCTGCTGTTAATACGACCACCTAAAAAAACACCATAAGACAAACATGCCAGACAATGGTTAACATTCAAGGTTCAAGTGTAGTTTGATTAAAGGGACCAATAAATAAATTTAGCCAACAAATCTAGCTGATCAGATATGAATGAGAAGTGGTGAACAGCCAGCTTTGGATTGTGTGTTTGTAAAGTAATCTTTATCTCCTACCTGGGGCAGAGGTGTGAGTGTCTTATGTGACTTTAACCTGAACTGGGTCTCACCAAGCAAGTAAATGATCTTTGGCAGCTACAGCACGACTACTTTTACATTATGACTGAATGCCTCACTTGTTGTCTCTGGACAAACACGCATTGTAAGATGTTGTAGAGAACAGTCAACCTACCAGGTTACATTTATTTAGTACAGACTTGAGGAAAAACAAAACTTATCTTTTAAAAATACAATGACGCAGGTTAATTTTTGTCATGGAGAAAAGGCAGAGATAAGATTAAATGTGGGTTAATGGGAAAAAAGGCAGAAGAACAATATTATCTTTGAAAAAAACAGTTTAACACTGCAGGGCTCCTAAAACCAGTGGCTGTTATCTGTTAGGTTTTATCCAACAATTCGTTTGGAAGAAGTATATCATGGAGGATGTGCGCAGCAAGGATACAAATAAGACTCAAACAGAAAGGTCAGTGAGAATCCATGTTAAGTCACACGCAAACTTAAATTGATCACATGGTGGGGATGTCAGCTGATGAAAATTAATAAGAACACTCCTGCCTTCAAATCACATCTCTCTCTTTAAAACTTGAGAGCAGTTTCTTACTTAACAACAGGTATTAATACCTTATAATCTCCTGAAACTATCATAAAAACACTCTAAATCCATTACATGTTGTTGTGGTAGTGCCTGCACTGAACACGTGTGGGTGGTTCTATGGAGCAATGACAAAGCCATAAAGAAAACCTGCCAGTGTAAACAAAGGTGTCTAGGCCTCCTCTGCATTCACATGCAAGCAAAGCAGGAGTTTTCCATATTGTAAGATCGCTGACAGTCAGACTAGCTAGGTGAGGATAGATATTAGGTTTGTGTTTCATCCTAACAATAAAAAAATCTTCCCCTTGAAAGGTCGTCTAATTAAGTAAAGCAGTGACTATACAAGTCTTCTTCTTCTGTTTCTTATTGGGGGGTAGCATAGGGTAATTAATTTTGAGTCATTTCAAATTATACTGTAGCGCACAAACGAAAGGAGACAAGGAAGGAGGAAGTTTGTCGCAGCATGCGTCTGCCCACTAATCTGCTGGATAGTCAAAGAGCCAGACAGTCTGCTGAGGCTTATGTTTTTAAAGATTTGCATGAAGGAAACAATCTATGGAGGATGCACAAGTTCTAAGAGAGCCTTACAAACCTTGAAAACTAGTTTTAAAACAGGTTTTTTTTCTCACCAAAAACTATAGTTGGTCCTAGCAGCTCAGATGGGGAGGACCACTGCTGCTAATCACAGTTTTTAAGGAACAAGAGGCGTTGACTTTGTGAGGGCCAGTATGATTTGTGTGACAGCTTTCTTACGGTTACATATTGCTTATAGTTGTATGCAGTTTTATTGCCAATGCTAATGATCTAGTTCAGTATGTTAAGAATTCCTGTTGTTCGAGGAGGCAACCAGAAAGGTCATACAACTTGTGACTATGACAGTCAACCCTCTGTAATGTGTGAGGCAAGCACATGTGTTTTACTACTCACTAGCTGATAACACATGTATGCATTTAATTCCCTACAGTTGTGTCAGATAGCAAAGAGACATTTATGTCATGTTGCCACATTAAACCAAGATCATTACTGAGATTCCACTGACTGCAATCTGGAGTACTCCTGAACGTCTGTGTGAATCCAGTATACCCACTCTGGATCCCACAAAGTGGCTCATTACAATGCTATGGATGTGAGAAAGCTGTGGTCAGACTCCCTGTCCCAGGATGGAAAGACCTAGGAGGTTCTGTATACTCAATTGAGCTGCATCCTATTTATGACCACAGCTAACTGCAGCTGTGCTAGAGGCTGGAGTACCTCCAAGGTATTTGCACCAGTTCCCACTGTGAGGAGAGGAGCAGACGGACGGACAAGACAGAATGGAGGCATGTGTGGGAATCTGATCAAGAGATTGCAAGATTAAAAATGCAGTTGAGATAAAGGGATTAAATGTATCAATGCAGACAGAGCAACAAAGAAAGAAAACAGTGAAGATCACGATATGTGATAAAGCAGTGGTATGTATGTACTTTATGTGTGGGAGTCATGAAGTGGGGGGAGGGGTATGCTGACTTTTCCAGGCCGCGCTTGAGGGTAGATTGATAGCACACACGTGAGGACTTGGCACAGCCAGAGCATAAAAAAGCAAACACTGCACAGTCTTTGCTGAAGGGAAGAACATTCTTTTTTCTCTATATCTTTCAACTGCTTGTTTTTGTCCAGCAGTGTCTTGCAGCTCATATGAAGCATGTATGAGCATGAGCAGTCACAGCAGGCACATTTAAACTTGTGTCAATAGATTTTCTTGGAAATAATTTCACAAAAAGAAGAAAAAAAGAAAAAGAAAAACACTTCACCTCCATGCCCTCAATCCAACAACACACAACTGCCTCTTGTACGCAGCACATGTTCAAATCAATGTTTTACATGCTAACTTTTTGGCAACCTTTACTCTTACCTCATTAGTCAAAATAAATGATGTAATAATAATGTCTTGTTGAATTTAGTTTTTTTTTTCTGCAAAGAAGGCTTACGCCACACTTGGCGTGTGCTAAGTTCCAAAAATGTAGCAGCTTTGTCAAGAGGTCATGAGAGCTATTACATCTCAGCTTTAAGTTTATTTAAAACTTATCACATCACACCGCATTGGGGTCAAAATGTAAAGGGTTGTTAGATCTTTGCGTAGAGGATATCCTTGAAAGCAGCTGAGTGGCTTTAAAAGGTGGTGACCCTGATGATTGGCCGGGAGGAAGAGGAAAGGACGGAGTGAGCCAATGAAGGTCGCTCTAAGCACTGAGCCTGGAGAGTGCATCCAGATGTTGCTCTCATATTTTCCTTCGACTCAAACTCAAACAGGCTGAGGCTGTAAAAATAACACAGGGCAAACAGCCACCATGGCCTTTCCTGCCACTCCACTGGGAGATTAGATGACAAGTCAAGCACAGACACACATTGACCACGTTTGTTTTTGAGTGTAACACAATCTTGCAAATAACTGAAAAACTGGACTTTATAACAACTAAGAACACCCTGAGTCTAACCACAGAAGAAGTAGGTGTAAGGTATTGGTACAAGGGCTTGAAATTGACTTTTGGGTCACTAGCCATTCTATGGCTAATAGATTAAAAGTTACTAGCCATTCTGAATTTCCAATAAACCTATGAAACTATGAGATGTTGATCTATTTCTAAAGAGTAAAGAACAAAAGACAACATGCTAGGAAAGTTGTGGCTGAAGAGCACTGTGAAAAGATGTACAATATTTAGAACTCAATTCAGTAGCTTCCAAGCCATCTGTAGCTTGACAACATTTTCTGCCACAGTGAATAGATACCCATACACTGCAGTTTGGCTTGTGTTAATTTTAAGCCTTGCTTGTACCATGCTTTTGAATTGTTTGTAACAAACGTAGCAGGGTCTCACCTGACACCAGAATGTCGTTGCGGAGGGCACAGACAGCATACTCTGACTTGGTGAACTCAGGCAGTTTGGCCAGTGACCTCCACTCTCCTGTGACTGGATCATAGCATTCAGTGTAGGGCAAGTTGAAGCCCCCCACCCTCTCACAGCCACCAACAACAACAATCACCTCAGAGTAGCCAGTCGACCTGTGCAGAGGAATTAGGGGAGCAAGGTTGGGCAGAGGGAGGGACAAAAAGTTAAGAGGGAATAACAACACAGCTGAAGCAATTATAAAAGCATGTTTAAATTAAAAGGCTCCTTACATCAATGTACAGTGGTATCTAATTAAAATACAGTACATCTGTAGGTCTACACAAAGGGCATGAGGACATGTAAACATACACATGTCACCACTTGGAGGGATTCATAATTACAGGGGGTAAAAATTTGTGCCAGTGCGGAAAGATAGTGGTGGTTACCACAGGAATGGTTTCAGTTATCTTCAAGGCAAAGTTCAGTTCACAATGAAGGTATCAATCTAGAGTGCAACAAAAACAGACTTAGGAGCTGAATTTCCATGATCACAATGCTTTCCTATTTGGCTGTTCAACACATGCCGAAAATATGACCACATTTCCTATGGGGGAGCTAATTAACTGCAGCTTCTTTTCCTTATTGTACCATTCTAAACCACTGACACCAGATAGAGACTACTAGCTGTTTATCTGTATTTAAAAAAAACTCCAGCATATTAAATATATTTGTACACAATGGCACTGTCAGGTCTTTGCACTTTCCCCTACATTTCTCTTTCTGTTTACTCTGCATGCGATAGAGTGCAGATCAGCCACAGGTAGGAGATTAGGGTTGTCTCAAGTACTTGTATACGTCTGTGAGACAGTCTAGCCCAAACGTGATTTATATTTATGAGTGTGCACGTGATTAATTAGATTCTAGAGGTTTCCCAAGAGAAGAGACGCCCCGGCATAGACACAGAAGGGGGAGAATCAGGCATCTGTTTTGAGCAGAGGAGGATTTGGCCCTCGGGGCAAACGAAGCAGACAGTGCGGGAACTAACAGCCTAGCAGCCTGATTGGCTTGCTGATCTGAACAGATCTGCCTGGATACTCACACAATACACCTGAAAGACATGTCACACAGCCTTAATAACTGACAACTGGCGCCGTTCCCACTTAAACCCTTACAGCAGCTGCACTGTTGTTTGTTGAAGAGCAGGCATATGGTCTATTTTGTTTCTCATTCATAACATTTCATTTCTAACCTTTATCCTTTATCAGACATTACATTATAACATCCAACTGGACAATCCTAAAAAAAAAAGAAAAGAAAAAAAAAAAAATCTGGCAAATAAGTATGAAGTGAACAGGTGAGGACACTCAGAACCCAAACATATCAGCAAGGTGAGTTATACAGCTGGTATGATAACAAGACTCAACATTTCATGACTGCCGTTTCTTGCATCACATCTTTTTTTTTCTTTTTTCCAAGCCAACCAGTCTGTGTATGAACATGCCCTGCCTCCCTCATTATCATTTCCATTTCAAAATAGGGCTACAAAACAAAGCTCAGTCAATGACACACTTGTCTGTTCAGCACAATAACACTCCCTGTCTCTCCCTCTCTCTCTCGCTCACACTCACACGCACACATACAACAACAGCACTGCCAGGAGCACAGAGTTCATACTCAAGTCGTAACCTCTAGCTATACAATATTGGGATAAAAGATCAACTAATCAAATTAAAGAGGTCACGTTTTTCTTATCTCGCTCTGACCTCTGTCATCACAGTGAAATAAATGTTTTAACCCAACCAGACAAAAAAGCAGTCATGGAAGTTCAAACAAAAATAACAACTAAACAGACATAAGCCACTTGTCACTCATGTGACTGCAGCACAACATATACTCTGAGTCACACCACTACAGGTCAAAATGCCATGACAGGATGTAGAGATAGATAAGATCTAGGTTAACTGAGCTTCCTTCTGCCTTCCTCATACCTGCCAAGTGAATATTTCAGTTACCTGCGTGGACGAGTTCTGGGTGACATCATTTCATTTCCTAGCACGTGGTAGCGCCTGGCCTCGTGGAGAAGCTGGTAGCACTCTGGGGCATTCTGGATGAGCTGGTCTCCCTCCACTGTCTGGACAAAGTAGTTGGGGTGCAGAAGGGGCAGGCGGACATGGTGCAGCAGGGCCTTCAGCATTGGCTTTCTGTGCTCCACGCCGTGGTACACCCATCGCATCACTGCCTCAAACACCACCTCCTCCTTGCCAATGGACAGCTCGTCGCTGCCGATGTACTCTTCCAGCTCCTCTCTCCGCAGGTCAAGGAACTCCTCATGCTGGGCCACCTCCGAGAAGTTGGCTAGGGCGTAGCTGCGGCAGCGGCTAGCCAGCTGTTTCAGGGCGTGGGCATCAGCGAATCGCTGGATGCCCAGGCAGTTGCACGGGTCCAGCTGGTCCTCCAGGAACTTTGCACAGGCATCACGCAGCGTGGTGATCTGGAAGAGGCTGGAGGTCTCGAAGAGGAACTGGACGTTCTCGGTTGTGATCTTGGCGCGGCCAGTGTAAACATAGGTGAGGAAGGAGTCCATCGCCTCGGCCAGGATGCCATTGATCTCCACCAGCATCTCGCGGCTCTCACGGTGATCATTGCAGAACATGGCTCTGAAATAGGAAGAGCATGCAGAGAGCACGGCACGGTGGCAGGGGAACTCACGGCCCTGCACGCAGATGACCACGTCAGTGAACAGGCGGCAGTCACGGAACTCGTTGAACACCTGCAGGATTCCCTCTGAGTGGGATGAGCCAGAACAGAAGTCCAAGACATCCTGGCTGCCTAAAGTCTTGGAGTCAACCTCAAATACCTTAGGAAACAATGAACAACATGTATAAAGATTTGTAAAATGTGTGACTTAAGTAAGTTGAGACAAAAGCTGTGAAACAGAAAACATAAAAAATGTCTATTTGTTTGACAGCACCTTGCGTTTGACAGCTGGTGAGTCTCTGATCCCAGAGTCCTCCCTGTTCATCCTTCTGCCCAGAATCAACACCATGGCTGCCACCTTTAATGTAGATCTTCTCTTAACTTTAAGATGACCTGAGGATAGGGAGCAGGCAGTACAGGACAATTACAAAAAACATGTTTCCATATTACTATACTACATACTATTATTGTGGCATCCTATCCTATCAGATACGGTAGGAGGGGAAAACCCATGAAATAGAAACCTAACTGGATCACTGTAGTACAAATTCTGAACATTCACTGCATGAAAACAAAGCTTCCACAGAGCAACGCCACAAAACACGTTTACAGAAGTTGGTGAAAACACGTGGGTCCCGCAAACTATTTTCTAAAGCCCATGGGGTATTGCTAAAACATCTAGGAAGAGTAGTTCCAAGGACTGAAATCTGAGCTGCGCACAAATCTGCGGGACACTTCCTCTTGCTCATCAGTGCCGCTTTGAAACAGTCGTGCCCTGCAGGACAAAGGACTGTCAGCACGAGACACAGGCAGGAGAGAGGTTGAGCAACAGTTGGAGGGCCAGCCTACATGTCAGTCAGGTTTGTTTTGAAAGAGGAGTGGGGGCAGGGATGCTATCAGATACTACATAATAATTGTTTGAATAACAAGCGCCAAGTCAGAGAAACTGATAACCTTGAGTCATATTTCCTATTTAGGTTAAATCTATAGTCTTAAAACGTTTGCCTCTTTGTGAGGAAATTCTTAAACCAGTCAAACGAGGTACCCCATGAATTATGCTTTGTTCACATCCATTACTACTGTGTTTTTATCCAGGACATCCCATTCTCAAGTTCTTCAAGACACTTGATGAAAACATTAAAATATCTTATCTATGGTCATTACAGCCTCTGTTAAAGTTGGCAGCAGGTCTGGCCTTTGCTCCTGTGAGGTCATTTATCTCGGGTTATTTTTAACTTTGGTTCAGCCTGTTCACGTGCGTTATTTACCAGCAGTAGCAGCAGCAGCACCTCATTCAAGTCATGTTAAATAAAAGACAGGTTTAGCCAGAGGTGTCTGACGCATCAAAGATTGACTTTGTGACTAATACGCACTGAGGCGGAA
Source organism: Lates japonicus (assembly GCA_033238685.1). Lineage (NCBI taxonomy): Eukaryota > Metazoa > Chordata > Actinopteri > Centropomidae > Lates > Lates japonicus. Next base: position 2,987,162 of record BRZM01000034.1, on the reverse strand, counting down.
TAAAACAAAATTATGTAAAACAAACAAACAAAAAAAAAAAAACCATAAAACGAAGTAAAGCTGATTTTCTTGTGATATGTGCCTTGTTATTTGCTGTTATCCAGGTGAAGTAAAATTTAAACTGACAGAGGTTTGTAACAAAATAATACACCATTATTTGTTATTTTCATGCTTGTTTAAAGTAGCTTAAATATGGCACTATATTTCATTTTTTAAAGTACTAATTATACTTAATCAAGTAAAATGTGTGTATGTCCAGGTGGCAAAATTGGCAGAAACATTATGGGGTTCGGTTCATTAGACAAAGGAGACTTGCCTCGTGCCGACCGTTAGCCCCTGACAACACACTAAAAAAAGATTAGCTGAGCCGTTGCCTTACTCAAAATATTGCCACAAACTAAAACATAAAGCAACAAATAACTGAAAATTCATAACTCATAAACGTTGACGACATCCTTTGTTGCGGACAAAAGTCGTTACCTTATGCAGAAGTTTCCAGCTGAAGCGTCCTCTTCAGTTACAAGTGGTGGAAAAAAACAAAACAAAAAAAAAAAAAGTATGGAGAAAACTAAATCTGTATGCTGGAAAAGTTTATCAGTATCTCTGACAATATTTACCCTCGAAGTTATGAGGAAGACAGTAGGCTGCTGCACAGCCGGGACATTTTGACTTTTGGGTGATGACAAAAACAAAAACCTCTCACTAGCTAACTGTAAACACTGGACCCATATATACTTGTCAAGCGAAAAAAAAAATCCAGCCCACTGCGCCCACTCAGCTGGTATTCCCATTGCACTTTGGGAAATGGAGTTCGACCGATAGCGTTGTCTCTTGCTTTTCGTCCAATGGGAAACGACACATCCCAAGCGCCTCTTGTTCTCCACGTGGCTATCCTTTGTTTGCAAACAAACTCAACTTTTAGTGGAGAAAAAGTTCATAACAAGAGGTGAGAGCGGTTGAGCAATACACGCAACACAGTACCCGTTTTATCGAGTTACTTGTTTGAACGTGTAGAAGTCTGCCAGTACTACAGCAATGATGGTGGGAAAACGCCATTTAATTTAGTAGAAGATATTCTTAAAATGCCTGTCTTAGGAACCTTTTACATAGTTGTGTGGACGTCCAGTGGCAAACGAAAACAAGAAACACACAGTGAAAATGTATATAAGCCAAACAAATAAATGCAACTGGAATTTGACTCTATTGACATGTGAAATCACGATGAAACGCAGTGTGCTTCTTTTTTTTCAGGTGAGGAGGAAGGAGGAGCCTAGTTGGAACAAAGCATGTCACAACTTCCTTACCCTGTTGCAAAATATTTCTTAGAGCTCCCAGCTGAGTTCCATGAAAGGGTCTGATGATTGTTATCATTCACCCAGTTTTTGAACCACGTGCTACTACTAGCTACAGGGGAGAACTGTACCCTTTACACATCATAACCATGTCACTGAAAGTTAAAGCCTGCATGCCTCAAAATGTAAACACATCCACATAAATCATCATGACCCACAAGAGGAGCGATAATCAGACACACACACACACACTGCTGTCTTTGTATCGTTCTTTTAGTCACATGATGACCTTAAACGCATCTGCTCATAGATAGATGCAGATCAGGATCATTCACAAGTCTCTATCCCTGAAGTCACACCGGTACACAGAGAGTTCTTTTGTCACCACTACCAGTTATACACTCTTAACTAGAACTTCCACATTTTGAGACACGGGACAACAGATCAGCAGCTCCAAAAAAGTAACCAAGATGACGAAATGGAGGAAACAGGCAGAGGTGAGAAACAGGTGATAATACTGCAAAAGGAATGATGTTTTGGCCTCAAGGCACCTGCTGTGCAAGTTCACCAGAACAAAACCATGTAATCAGAGAGGATCATGAGGAAGATTAGAGAGGTAAGCCTCACTGCCAAGAGCAAAACATTTCCATGGAATGCGTTTGGGTTAATCAGTCTTGGTAATGCGAAAATAAATCAGACATGTTGTATTATTAAAATTATTATTATTACAGTGCCATGGAAATTTACACCAAAATGGCAAGTGATAGCACATGTGATTTTTGAACATATGTGAGCAGTGAGCAGAGGGTTAAGGCATATGTGTAGGGAGCAAGGCAACATTGCTGCTATCCTATTTGCAGCAGGAAGGAGCAGTGACACAGCCTGGTGGACAGACAAATGTGTCCCTCTGCTGTTGAGCTGCTGTACCAGTTACAGACGACGAAGACAGAAATAAGTCCCTCCAGTCAGGATGTCTGACTCATGATTATCCACCACACCTTCCGTGAATGAGGGAAGGTGCTCCTTCCTCTCCTTTAGTGCTGTAAACTGTCAAGTCAATCAGCCATTTGTTAATGATGGGCATCCAGTTTTAGACAAACAATGCTCCAAAGGCAAATGGAGTTAAGTGCTTTGTTACTACAGTCATAAAACTGAGTTTGAAAGTCAAGTTTATGTGTGGCTTTTACTTTATATAATGATGATAGAATACATATTTGGCTTGTATAACTTAGTTAAAAAAGCATTCTGGATTTAATGATCCCTCAGAAATTAGATAAAAACCTAATACTTTCATTTGGACCAACACAGCAGTAAAAGGTTTCAATCCTAGACAAAAAAGAAAAAAGAAATATTCACAATTCAAGAAAATTAGGTGCTTTAAACACATAAGAGCAAACACTACAGTTGGCAGGGATATTGAATTACTAATTTACATTTCAGTGTAGCCATTAACAAGACAAGAATAAGGAAGGTGAGATAAAGAAAACACCAAATAAGATAAAACATGGACAAAGCAACAAGGAGGCCTACCAGTGAGGAAACCGAAGACATGTCCTCACTATTGTTTCGGAGAACTTTGGGCTTTTAACAACCTGAGGAGGAGTTTATGTTCTATAATTGCACACAAATTACACATGGTATTTTAGAGTCACTATTTTTGAATTTGACTTCCATAGGCTTACAAGATGCGATAAAATAAAGGGATTTTAGTGCTTTTTCCACCAGAGGTTCTTGGCACTGCGGAGACAGTTATGAAACATTATTTAAACAAACACATTTGCAAACAATATATTTTAAATCAATATAGCAAATGTGAAAAAAAAAAAACTTTTGGTGGCTGGTCAGAAAATATCTATCTTGAGGGGCTACTTAGAAAGTATGTAGATTGCAAGTACTGCCATTACAGAAATGTAATAAGTATGCATGACATACAGTTGTGATGAGTCATCTATGATATTGTGGTCTGGCTGAGTCTCCTGTGCCATGGCAGCAGCTGCATTAGAGTATCAGAGAGCTCCCTGTACCTCAGCCCATACAGGTAAGGAGCAAACGCCCTGGGCAGCAACATGAAAACACACATATTGACTGTGCTGACCCACACACGGACATCTTGACTTATGTCTTCCCTATGGAACAGGAAGAGCTCCAGTGTGAAAACAAAGCCAGGGGCAAAGTAGAGCAAGAGCAGAATCCCATGGGCCAGCACGGTGACCCGGGCCCTGGAGAAACGGCGCTGCCAGATGCCTTGCGTCCTTGTTACCATGTAGAGTCGAATATAGCAGTAAAAAATGAGTATAGTGCAGATGAGTGCGGCGACAAAGAAGTAGATATGGGTCCCCACCATCTTGTGAGCCTGAATGAAGCCGAGGGAGACCAGCACCAGACAAACAGGAACCTTTTCGTGGGGATTCCCCCTCTCCACCTCCATCATGATCACCAGGGTGAAAGGGTACACGGCCGCCAGCACCCACACCCCAGCCAGTATGCGGTGGGTGCGGGCAGGCGGAAGAATGTCACGGTAGTGCAGAGGCCAGCGGACGGCGGCGTAGGTGTCGACCACCATGAGGGTAACGGTGAGGATGGCGCAGCAGTAGGCGGTGATAGTGATGGCTGTGACCAGCTCACAGACGAGCCAGGGTGTGTGTACTTTCACTGCGTTGCAGATCACTGTTGCCAGGTTGAGGATGAGGAAGAGCATGTCTGCTGTCAGGGTGTTGGCCACCAGCAGGTAACGTGTCTCCCGGCGCAAGGCGCGGGACAGAAAGATGCAGGTCAGGAGAACAGAGTTGGCAAGCATGGTGGCCAGAGTGACGACTGTGGTAGGGATGAAGAACAGTTCTAGGTGCCACCGCCGCAGACTCTCAACCCACTCCTGTGTGAGGTTTGTAATCAGTACTGATGACGCCATTTTGTATTTGAGTTTTGGAGGAGACACTGATGTGTGTTTATGATGTGTTGACTATTTCCTCCAGCAGCTTCCTGTGGAGGAAAACATCATAAATTAATATCAACAATCAGACAGTTTTGCTACTTGTGGATAAACACACTGTGATGCAGTATGGGGCTGTTGTATAAGATAACCATGATACCTTGCAACCAAATTAATAACTTGACAAACATGAGGAGAGACTAACTACAGGAGTAACTACATCATGAATTATGGTATTTAAACACTCACTCGGTGTTCTCATATCCATCATCTTGATGTATTACAGGATGTGCAAACCTGTAATATACACATTTTTCATGCTCTGCTTTGGCTGACTCCATGTTGATTATACCTCCATTGATATGAGTTTTGTAATGCTCCTCTTACAGTAATTTACAGCCAAAATTCAAGTAGTTAAGTCCAGGTCATTCTTTAAATGACCTTTCCAAAATTTAATTATGAATAGTGCACAGTTAATGGACTCTGACCTCTCAGTGCTAAGTTGCAAATGCAACCAAATGCAAATGAAGAAGCTAAAGGTATAAATAATTAACTTAATACAATAAACACCGGAAAATACCCATCTAACATACTGCATTTCAGGTGGGATATCAGTATTTAAATGATTAAAATGATGTTTTTAAGGGAACGATACAAACAGGTTAATATTCACCACTATACAACAATAGTATACCACAATAGTCACCACCTCTGTAAAAATTCTTACAAATATTGAAAAACGCAAGACAAAAACAAAAAAATCACTTGGTTTTGTTTAAACTTGGCTCAGACACACCTATTGACAAATTATTGATTGGGCAAAGGTGAGTTTTCTTACCTGATATCCAGAATAGAAAAACCTCTCTGTGTTGCTCATCCATTAGGCTTGGCGCTCCTATAAATCGATGGGTGCTCTGTACGACTTGACTCACCCGCTGGTCTTATCTGAAGCACTCTTTGTTGACTCATACAGATAACATATGGATGGAGAAAGCTCCAGCCACTTGGCCGTAACATAGTAACTGGGCGGAGCTTTTCATCCTTTTAGCTGCTCCTCGCGCCGTTGCTTTTTCAAGGTTTTCTACCAAAGATGTTTTAAATCAGAGTTTATCGAACTCATCTGAAAACTATCTGGGTTAAATTCATTAGATTCACTATTCTCTCTTCATTTTGTAACAAGCATCACTGCAATGAAGTCCCTGAAGTTGCTTCAGCTTATAGGGAAACTAAAGGGAAGTCTAAAAACGTTTTGATGGTGGAAAGAATGTACAGTATGGGAGAAATGTTTAACCATTCTCATACCTGATAGTTGTAACTCATCCATACAGAGTCCTCATCTGTCAGCCTGACCTCACATTGACGTCACTGCATCTCATGTCTGTATGCAGCCATTTAAATAAACACCAGAATCATCTCAAAACCAGAGGGTTTGCTCAGTCCAATCAAGAGAACACGCCAGGTAACGATAACCACAGCACTGTTTCCATGTGTGTTTTAGATAAGAATATTCTGTAGCACTTGATGATAAACCTGACTTCAACAAATAGTTAGATGGAAACATTTTATTATTTCATTTACCATCAGATTGTTTTCTTTGATTGATATTGATATTTCCTCTTGAAATTATTTTCAGTTCTCTGAGTCCATCCCCCACTGTCATTTCTTCCTTCTCCTCTTGTATCCACTCTTGCCTCCAGTCTCCTCATCTTCCTCATCCTCCTCCTCCTCTTCCGTGTCATCATCACTATCGGCTTCAAAGCTGCCGTACATCTTCTCCTCCTCCTGCCATTCTCTGTCCATCAGTCTCTGAAATACCTCGTACTCCTCTGCTGACGCCTTTGCAATCGTTCTGAGGAAAGTGTCCTGGTCGGCGCTAAGGATGCTGTCCAGTTGAGGGTTGATGATGACCGTCTGTCCTTTCTTGTCTGGGGTTTGGTACAGACCCCTCCGCTCCAGAAAACAGTGTCGACAGCGAATCTCGTCCAGAGCGAAACGAAACAGCCTGGACTTAATCATCTCAGCCTGTTTGACACCCATTCTGAAGTAGACGTACTGTGGAAGGATGGATAAATAACATATATTATAACTGACATTTTACAGCCACAAGTTATATTACTAGTTTGAAAACAAATACAACAAATACAATCTACCTATGGGAGGACAGTCATAGGCAATTCAGCAGATGACACAGTGCTAACTGGATATAAAACAGATCAGATTATCAGTGGTTCAATGGCAAGTTACTCTTGGATAAAAGCACTTCCATTCTGTGGAGACGTCCAAGTCACACACTTGATAACAAAATACTGTAAGCTGCTGAAAACCAGCTGTGGAGTTCAAATATAGCCACCAGGGGGTGCACTACAATTGTGCACTGTTTCCATACACAGTAATACTTGACAGATTTTGAGTATGTGTGATCAACAATCTGTCAGCTCAAGTTATACATCATTTCCTGTTACTATTGTACGACAATTTCTTATAGACAATGTGAAGAAAATCAGTGTACTATGAAAAGTTTGGTTGAAACTAGGGCACAGCCTATGTGACTAGAAAGCCCACTGCAAAGGCCGCTGTCTTTTACAACTACTGTGGCCTTTGATATGATGTTTGGTCACTTTCAGGAAGTTAATAAATCTGTTTACCACGAGAACAGCACTCCACGAGGACTGTGTCACATCTCTAGATGGAATTTCAATTCAATTTTGTTGAACTTCATTATATTTAGGCCTACAAGTAATTAAACACAGAGCCCAAGCTTTCATCTTCAAATGGTTCCATAATATTCTGTTGATCTACAAATGAATTAATGACCATTTTGTTTGCTTTACTTGCTCACCTGAAACTTGTACTCCACCTGACTCAGGTCCTCCAGTACTATGGCCGGACTATCTCTGAGGATGTCTGTGACCTGCTGGACGGTAAACAGGCACTTCTCTCTGAGAAACGCCACCACATGTTTTAGTTTCTTCACAGTCACAGTCAGGATCTGAGGGTAATGGGCCACCACTCTCTGAAGACTGCCTATGGGGAATTACAGGGTTAAAATAATTCCTTAATATCTAGAGCACTGTGTCCACCTAAACAAATGCTCTACAATGTTGGGATGCACAAAGATGATGATCTCACCTTCGCCTAAACCTACTTTCCGCAGGTTGTCTATGCGCTGCTGAAGCAGTGATTCCTTGACAGTGTACAGTTCAGGGCATTTCTGTAGCAGCTTCAGCACACTGGAGGGATTGAGCCCCAAAACAAACAGAGCTGTGAGAGTTGACAGAGCGTGTTTGGCGACGCTTCCTCCTCTGACATTGAACACTGTCTCATATATCTGCTCTGCCTGGATGTCTGTGAATCCCATACCGGCTAAAGACCGCAGGGACAGCTCCGTGACTGGCTTCTCAGATAACTGACTACGGTTATAGCGTTGCGTTGACTGCAGAGTACTCTGGCTGGTGGAGGAACAGAATAGCCTGCACCCGACGCACAGAGGCTTGGAGTGGCATCTCCACAGCTGAAGTGGACTGAGCCTAGAGGAGGCAGCAGTCCTCACAGTCCACCGGAGAACCTGTAAAGAAGAAACTAAGGCTATGAAACATTGTCAGTAGTTATGTCCCCGATTTAACTCCTGTCGTTGGACTATGCTGAACACTCAGAACAGAACAAAGGTCACTGTTTCGGCTGTAGAGCAATTACAAAGCAGAAGTAAATGAAAGAGAGACTAGCTCAAGTTAGCAAACATCAAGGTTACAGCGGGAGTTAAGAGGCTGTACGGCAAATCTTCACGGTTGTTTCTACGACATTTTTGAAGTATGCGACTCACTGAGGTCGAATACCGAGTCTAGTATATGAATATCAAATTATTAAGATAATTTCCAGGCTTTGTGGTTCACCTGACATGTTGCCATGGTCGTTCCCATGCTGGTCCGTCGAACAAAAATTTCCGTCCCCTTAGCTTAAATGTAAGCTAGAGAGAACAAAGGTTCCGGCCCGGTTAAATGTTTTGATAGCCTTCCCGATGTGTCTTAACTTCAGTAATGTTTTTTTTTTGTTATACAAACACTGTATGCTTTAAAAACAGACTACAGACAATTGTGTACGCTGCCAGACTTACTGGACACTTTTATGCTTCAGTATTTTAATCGTGACTGCAGGGAATGGAGGTATTCAGGTGGCCTGAGTAAATGCTTTACTCTTCAGTTAATGCAGATAATTCAAATAAAGGTTATGAAACATGGGAAAATAATTGCAATTCATTTGTTAAAATTACTGATCAGGTTATTACGCGTTTTCACTAATGTCGATATAAGAAACAAGAAGTCATACAGTACTGTGTTGTTTACTGGTTACATAAAGGTAATAAAAATTCAAATCGACAGTGTTTGCACAACTAATAATAAAACAGTATACTTCTGGTTAAGTCATTTCCAAAGACCAAGTCTGTGGTAAAATATTTATTGATGTATAAAAATAAATAGATAAAATATTGTAAATATACTTACAAATTTTAATTAAAACATTTGAGATTAAAATCATGAACAGAAAACAGATATTAAACAAGAATCAATGGCTGGATCAAGAAAATAATTCTGTGTGGCTTCTTTAAGGTAAACAACTCAAAGTAGTGGTCACCTGTGGATTTTGGTAGAAACGCTGGATCCCTGTGAATCATTATTATGATTTTGATCATTCAAATATACCTATATCTAAAGAATAAATTAAATGGATTAAATAAAAAGAAAAAAATGCTGGTATGTTCATGATGACACTTTTGCATTCCTGTGTTGCACTCTGCTCTTACAAATATTTCCACAACTGCTTTTTCACAACCCAACAGCTTGGCAAAGATGCATTTATCTCCACAAGCCTTAATTCTAGACAGAGTAGTGTTTGATTATTGGACTAAAATAAGCTTCCCTTCATGTCCTCTTTGCACTTCTGCAGATCAAATGTTGGACGGATGGTTGGACTTCACTCCCTTTGAACTCATTCTTTAGTTCTCATGAAGGTACTTCTGGAGCTCACTCTCCAGGGCCACCATTGACAGCCTCTCATCCTCATCTTCCTCCTCCTCGTCCTCCTCCTCATCAGGCAGAGTCTCGTCACCATTATCTGGGAACAAGCCTTGCCTGACATAAACTTTAGGACTGGACTCTTGGTGCTGTGGTGAGACTGTCAAAAAAAGAAGAAAAAAAAAAAAGAGTACATGAGCTCTACTCCTTCATTCATTTTGACAGCAGAGTATACAAATTGTAAAACCTCAAGAAATGCTGGAAAATGCAAAAACCATTTAGATTAAAGCCGTCAGTAACTGTCAAGCATCTTGTTATAACCATGACGGAAACCTTCATTGCAGGTGTCACAGGTGGCACCACATTTGAAGTGGAAAGCGCAGTTGGCAATAGTCAGTCTAGTTGTAAAGAGTACTCACAGTAGCTCTGAGTTGCAGGAACCACCTCAGTCCAGCTGTACTCCGCCAGGGAAATGGGCTGGCTGATCCAGGACTGCAGCAGCAGCTGGTCCAGAGTCATCCTCTGAGCAGGATCAGGATGCAGCAGCCCACGTAACACACCATTGAGCTCTGAGACAGTACAGAAAGAAATCTCAGCACTGAGCTTCAAAAAATGTTTTTGGAAACAGAAATAGTGATTTTCTGTGACAGCCAATGATAACGTCAAAGATAAACTATTTTTCAGCCATTAGCAAAGAACAGCAGGTTTACCTGGAGAGAGGGGGAACGGGGGCTTGAGTTTGGCATCCAGGATCTCACCCACATCACAGAAAGGGTTTTCACTGAATAGCAGCGTGTAGAGCAAAACCCCCAGAGACCACATCTCCAGCTCTGGACCCTCATAGCTACAGAAAAACATTAACCATTTTATCCATCAGTTATTTACCTCTCAACTTTATAGGTGGCATACTGTTAACACCGATAGGCCATAAAAGTAATACAGGACTGGAAAACAGAGCTCTGACCTAGATTCTGCTGTTTAATACTTGGAGTGAGCAGGACATTTAATCCCCTTTTAATAAACTTTAAAAAGTTTAATAAGCTGTCAATAAACCTTGGCTGTTACAAAATTTCCTATATGAAGAAGAAACATCACTTGTCATTCACTGGTATTATATACTCACGGATTTCCCTGAAGCACCTCTGGGGAGCAGTACTCCAGTGTGCCACAGAAATTGTAGAAGAGCTTCCCCGGAGCCATCATGGCAGCAGAACCAAAGTCTATCAGTCGAATGTGGAAACACTTGTCGATGATGATGTTCTCATCTTTTATGTCCCTGTGAAGGATGTTCTTAGCTCTCAAATAGAAGACAGCTGCCACCAGCTGAGAAACAGAAAGAACTTCCAGTTTAATGAGGAGCAAATGAACACTTCACTTCACATTTCAGACCCCATTCCCCTGTCACAGGCAATTTTCTTTAATCCATATACATACCTGTCTAAAGATGTAGCTAGCCAGGGGCTCATCCAGCCTTGGCTGCATATCAATGAATTCAAAAAGGTCCAAACCATCTCCATGTTTCTCCATCACCATCTGGAAGTAACTCCCATTTTCAAAGACCTCCAGAACCTACAGGCACACACATGAATGAATGATGGAGAGCAAAGGACTTTAATATTAGAAACAAATATTTTTTAAACCTTGTGACTCAAGTGCTCTGATGTGACGGCTCAGTTACCTTGACAATGTTGTGGTGCTGCACTCGTGTCAGTATGGCAATCTCCTGGCTGACTCGTCCCAGCATGGGGTCGTCTACCCAGCAGTCACTCACTATCCTGGCCTTACTAATGAACTTCACAACCACCTGAGTTTTGAATACATTTTTTACAATTTGGTAAAGAGGCCTTAAAAATCTACCCTTTTACACATAAATTGCTGCTTATATAGGAACCGTATGATTGTACATTTATTAAAATTCGTGCTTACTTCTTGCCCATCACAGCGCCTTACTGCCTTCCAGACAAAACCAAAGGCTCCTTTACCCACAGCTTTAAGTGGCTGGTACTCTTCTTCAAACTGCCCGTCACAGGCTCGAGACTGCTCTAGGTCCATGGTGGAGCGTAATGCCTCCCCATGACTGGCCTCGACAATCCTCTGAGGGAAGAAATTAGTAAATGATGAATGAGCAGAAAGCAGAACAACACTTTCAATATGGTGATAAAGAATTATTATGTGCCCTACTAACTTAGTAAATGAGATCTACAACGGTATGTCTACTGACCTCTCCTAGACTGGCCTCTGATTGGTTGTGTAGTGATCGATCTGTCTGCAACATTGTCCCCTGCTGGCCAGGCCGACTGATCCACACACAGAAAATGGAGCTTCCATTGGGGAGGTTAGACCTGCATACATCACACTGCACATCTGGAGAGACAAACAAGATTCTGGTTAAATTGCTTTATGTAAGAGTATCTGTAAATTTTCGTGAGGGAAACACAACAACGCTTTATTTGTACCAACCTACTCTGGTGCCATCTCTGTGGTATGCGCTTCCTTCAAATCGCCCCTCCAGTATCTCTGTGCCATCTGAAGACAGAGTTTGTCCATTTACCTTCTGTTTCTTAGGTGTAGATGTAGCAGGAATGTCTGACTGAATCCCATCATTCCTCTGGATGCAGAACTCCTCGCTCTTTCCTTTATGAATCGTAGAGAGAGCCGCCCACTGATCCTGCTCTCCTGGGCTCTTTTCTAGTTCTTCACTTGTGCCATTTCTGGCCTCCACACCAGCATCTCCAGTCTCAACAGGCTCTGCTTCCTGGTCAGACCCTACGCCGCATGGGGAAGGTGTCCGCAGGAGCTCGGCTGTATCGCAGGATGTCATGGAGTGCTGGTTGTCGTTGTTGTACCCTCCGCCGCTGAGCAGCTCTATGCTACTGTTTAGATCCAGGTCAGCCAGGGCCCGGGTCACCAGATCACCATTGCTGTTGAGGTCCAGGAAGCAGCTGGCCGAGTCCACTGCGTGTGCTGAACGAGAGTCCTCTGCTTGGCCTGGGTCAGAACCACCATGGCCGGCAAACTTTTCACAGAAGCCAGAGGAGGACCTGGGAAATTGAGTTTCAACAAACCAATGAAACTGGAGAAAGTACAGCATTACATTGGCAAATCCTTTCAGTATTAACACATCAGGTGGTAATATTTTATCAAAAGGAGGTGGGGATTTGTGTAGTGTTGAAGAATGTTGCCAGTTATCTGTTCAATCTCAAACTGGCATGTCATTGTCTTTCAGGGCTGCACTGCACCCACATAACTGTAAATTCTGGGCTATTTCAGGCTACTTTCCCTGTAAAAGATGCAAATGAAAAGCAGCTCAGTAAGGGATTTTATGGAAATCACAGGTATTCAACAAATTTTAGTCCCTTTTCTCAGTGAAACTTCAATCCCTAAGCAGTCAGCCTAAACAATTTGAATGAAGACACTGAAGGAATAAAATAAATGTTGAAAAAAAAAAGAAAAAAGAATGTCTTCAGTGATGTAGTGTGTGAAGCACTGCTAGTGTCTCCTTGTCTTTTAGCCATAACAACTGCCATAAATGGTGGGCTGTCTTAACAATTAGATGTTAGATGTGATAATAATTACATGCATGCAAATGAGATAAAAGCCATTTGTATATTTGGTGCCAAAAATGTGACGAATAAAATGTCACTTGAGATAAAGAAACACAACTTCTCTCACCTGCTCTCCAGTGAGATGACTTCATAGCTGGAGTCCTGCAGGACAGAGGCACACGATTGGTGGTCTTTACCTCTGTCAGGGGAGGTGCCACCCACCCTGCCAACAGCATGTCCATTGAGAGTGGGTGAGTCTAAACAGGGAAACAAAAACAGTATGAAATCAGTCCAAACAATGTCAAATCTTTACTGTTTACTTTACTCCTCTGGGGTCAGAGTTTTAGCACCCAGCTCTGCAGTTCACTTTCTGGGTTGCAGGGAAGAACTATATATAAATGAATGAACAGAAAAGAAAAAACTACAAAAACAGTTTAATTGATAATCTCACCTGGGATAATCTCAATGGCGGATCGATTATTTTTCTGAACCCCACTACAGAGCTGCTGTTCTGTGTTACGGTGTGGTGGTTCGGGGAGAACGCGGCAGCTGTTGCCTTCTTCTGGAGGTTCCACCCAGGCAAATGTCTTGAGGAGTGCCTGAGTGCTATCGGCACTGTCTAGCTGGCTACAGCAGGGAGCGACCCGAGCTGCCTCCTCCATCAGCTCTGTAGTGTCATCGGCCCTGAGGAAAGAATGGCTGGATTTTAATTTAGGTAAAGTAGTGTCAGTCAGTGATCCATACAGGGTGTATCCTGCCTCTCGCCCAGTGACAGCTGGGATAGGCTCCAGTACCCCCGCTGCATTTAGGTTCCTAAGGCAGCAACAGTGATTCTGATGTGGTCACTGTACTGAACCAATTTTGTCCGTTGAAAAAAATGACATTTGTTTAAAAGGTAATATTTTGTTTGAAAACAGAACCTCAGTCTCAGTCTGAACTTTCTATTCCGAAGCTCTTCATTTACTGTGCTTTTGTGCTTGGGGTCTCCCCTTCCCTGTACTTTGCGATCGCAACAGGGGCACAGCGGATGATAGCACAACCACAGGACAGGTGTCAGGTGGATACGCACTATGGTCTTATAATACATCCATGGGTCTATCTAGTAAACACACGATCTTTGGGCTGAAAGCCATTGATACAAACTGCATTAATGGTATGGTACCATAAAAATAAAATAACAGATGTAGTCATTGTTAACTCGAGTTGCCTAAATTCACCCGGTTCACTTCCACTCCGTGTGTGCATGTGTGTGTGTGACACACGCACTGAGGATGCAGTCCCACCCCACACAGAGTGGTCAGAGAGGCAGTGTGAACATAAATGATTTGGACCGCCACAAATAAAGTAGCGTTTAGGAAACACTGGACCCGAACCTACAGGGCTGGAGGTATATTTGCAAATTGCATTGGCGCCCCTACTTGCAAAATTTAGTCGCACTATCTAAAAAAAATGGTCACAAAATGCGACTAATTGGTCGCAGTCTGGAGTCCTGACTTAATAGGTGCTTCATTAGCAGGGTTGGTGGGTTCATGATATCACTTTTTACAGCTCTACTTGTTACAGCCAAAATGTTGTGTAGCATGGTGCAAAATGCAGGTATTGTTATTCTTTCAAGTGAAATTAATCAGATGTTTTGTTGCTGTCAAGAAAGTCATTCTTATTTTCTGCCCTAAGCTGAAGCATCAGTCATTTGATGCAAGTCCCCCAAGATAATAATCTACTGTGAATTTCACATTTAATGATAATATCTTAAGCACACAAAAAAATCATTCAGTAAACTGTATCAAGTTGCAGGAGCATTTTAAAAGCTGACATTGTTTCCTAGAGGCATTCGGTTTGATATGTGTTCTTGTCTCTAGGCTTCTAGATCTTATTTGTTTAGCTCTAACAAAAGAGTAAAGTTTTAAAGAGTATCAAAAAGTTGTAGTGTCGTCAATCATATGATGAAGAAGGTTATTAACCAATAGTGCACCACATAAGCGTTTGTGGAACTTTATGTGTCATTCATGGCTGAAGTCACTTCAGTATAAATCAGTACTTTTTTTAAAACCAAACCTGCTGTGACATTATTTGTCCAACAGATGGCAAAAGAGAGGAGTTAAAGTATATTGTAAATCCAAAGTCTGAGATCTTCATCTTACAGTGTCACAGTCATGATCTGATAGTATTATGTGGTTAAACCATTCTGATTCCACACTGCAACAGCTAAACAATTCTGATCCTAAAATATAGAAATATTTGGCCTGGAAAAAGAAGACAAAAATAAACTATGGTAAAAGCTTATTTGTCAAGGGAAAGCTGTAAGTTTAAGAGTATTTTAGTGTCTCTATTGGCTGTAGGCCGAAAGGGTATAAGGATTGACCATAGAGTTGCTGTGTTTTCAGATTTACTGCAAAGCACATTAAATATGCATGTCTCCTGCTTTTAGGTGCCTGAATGCTGCTACAGCAGTTTTGGTCCACCATTTGAAAAAATAAAACATGCCCAAATTCTGTCTATTATTAATACTAGTGTATATTAGCATATAACCCTCTATCCAAGTTAGACACGCTCTCATTCAAGAAGTTTATCATCCTTGTTGAGCATAAAGTAATTGAGTTCTTGAGCACAAAACATTCAGGTGGCATAGGACAACAAGCACATAGGGACTTACATAACCACGCGTGTAGAGGTGACTGCAGGAGGGGAAAGAGTCGACAGAGCGCTGCCCTGTTTCTCCAGCCTGGTGCTGGTTCCAGTGAAGATCCTGCCTCTCCCTGTCGAGGTTCTTCTCATGACAGCCTGATGCACCATGGCCATATCCCCAGCCACCAGTGAGGACGGGTCTATGACTGAGAGAAAGCAGCAAATGATTAAATCATACACAGTGTATGACAAGACAAAATAAAACACACATCAGAGTAAGGAAACCACTGAGGTGCATGTGGGTAAAAAACAGCAAGTAGGCTGCGAAACTATACCAACCTGTACACATCATAAATGGATAACAATGCTCACCAGATTTCCCTGATATTTTGGATAAGCCTGCACTTTCCCCAGCCTCCACTTGAGAATCAGGGAATGGATGGGCCTTTCTGTCTGAGTCAGACTTCCATCCATAGAAACCAGGCATCAGAAAAGTGATGCTCTGTTGATGACAAAGCAGCAGTGACAGAAGTGAGTTTTGGCACAGACCTCAATCCAAACAGCCCTGTTCAGCTGGTTGTGTTGGCTAACCTTTCCTAACAGCTCGTCCTTGCTGTAGCCAAACAGACTGAGGGCCAGGTGGTTGTGGATGCTGGAGATGGAACCATCAGGGTGGAGCAGGAGGAGACCACTCAGAGGAGCAAACACCCAAACTGTTCCAAAGTACTCCAGCGCAGAGCTTGGGGAGGTGGCACTGCTGTCCACTTTGACCTCTTTGAGAGTCCAGACACATGTTGAAGATGCACAATTAGCAACAGTAAGTCTACTCAACCACAGCATTTGGCGAATACCATGCTTGTGCCATATAGGATCAATATGGGTCATATTAGGTTGTATGCAAATCTGTTTAGTGACTCTTCTGTTACTGTTCTGTGAAAACCACGTGTCTCCAAATGTCTTGAACAAAACATGTTTGTCAGTCTTGTGACGTGTAGTTTTCAGATACTCCAATAGAATTTTTGATGATTTTGAATGAATTTAGAGATGAATGTTTTTTACTGGACAACATCAGTGTTGTTTCTAAAGTTTATATTCCTTTAGGCTGGTTTAATCACAGCTCCCACCCATTTACTGACGCTGTTTGTTTGGCATACATTGGCAGGATTTCTCCTAACATGAAATTACTTTGATAAGTGACATTCAACATGTCAGTTACCTCCGATTTTGATTACTTTTCCACCAGGATGTGATGTTTTATTTTTCAAAAATCTATCCTTTGCATATTTCTCATATAAAGTCTTGAGTCTTACACTGCAAGACGTTTGGGCAAGATAACAGCACAACATAGTGGATTACACACCAGTTTTCTCAAAATAATATTGAGTGTGTTCTTAATCCCTCTGTGATCCCTCGCCATAGGTGCCAGCTTAGTCTTAACATCAAACTACATAACTTACCAGAGGACTGCTCTCTTCCATGAGGTTGCTCAGAGTGTGAGGCTTCTGTCTTGCACACAGAGGAGGTGAGATGGGAGCAAGGCTGCTTGTCTTGTGCATCTGATCTTTCGAGACTATCTGCTGGACAGGTGCAACTGGTCCCATTGTTTTGGTGTTGGGGTTTTCCACATAGCACTGCCCCCTGAAGCTTGATACACAGTGGGACTGATGCACCCCCTCTGCTTGTACCCCACCTCCTCTGAACCCTCAGCATCTACAAGGAAGGAGGGAAAAATTAAAGTCAAAGATGACAGAATTGTCCCAAGAACACCTGAGCTTTAAACATTGTGGGATATAATGTATTTTCCAGTGTGCTCCCTGAACTGTCTAAGAAGCACATTGGTAAACAAACTTAAAAGCAATGTAGAAAGGGAGCTTTCCTTAGCTGAGTGGGACAATTTTGGTTTGTAAAGTGTGCTTACTTTGGGCAATGCAGAGAGGCTGTGGAAGGGGATTTGTAAAGAGGATTAGCTCCTTCACAGACATCCCTTTTAGAAATCGTCAGGATGATGGTATCCATGGAGATGGGCGAATGCCAAGTCACAGGTTAGGATGCTGCCCTGATGACATCAAATGTTGCAATGGGTAGAAAAATGTAGTATTTTACCTATTAAGAATATGACTGAAGATGGGGTACTGAAACATTTTTAAAAGACAGAGCTAGATTCCATTAGAAATGAAACAAAAACTTATACTATTACAACTGATAAATAATGATTTTCGTCTTGTGAAAAAGGAGAAGGCTGATAACGGATTCTACATTCTCCATCACTTGACAAACATGTGCTCTTCATTTGTGACAGTTTATTGGGTACACACTGAGACTGGCACCTCCAGACAGTGTCTGACATCCACCTTTAGAAAAAGTCCAAATCATACAAAACACTTTCTTACGCTGGTGCATTCTTGCAATTGGTGGTTGCGGTATATCGCGGGTTCAACAATACCGATATAATCATGTTTTAAGGAAAAGTCGAGAAATTCAATACAAGGTTATTTTTCATTTTATGATTTAGTCAGCCTATTTCATACCACTTTTCAGACACGAGTCACAACAGTTCCATCCACAGTGGGAATAACACTGGTGCTTGCTCAGGACCTGACTGGTTTCTTCAAGAAGCAAGGAGGCTTTTCCCGATAACTCCATTGTTGCTCAAACTGGTTTACGAGCCTGTTCAAATTCGCTGACAAAAATCTGAAAAACATAAAACACATTTATATGGTATGCTCTATTTGCAGTACTGTTTGACAATTCTGCTCCAGCAGCCAGCGCTCACAGTGGTGCACACACACAGTACCTCTCTGGTTTATGGTCAACAGTAGAGTTTGATGGGTTGCTGAGACAGATGGAGCTCCTGATGACAGGCCAAAGTGTCCCAGAGGATTAGCTGACAGAAGACAAGCTTTCCTCAGTCTCTGACATAGTGAATGACTGTGGCAGGCAGACAGCAGAAACTTGGGGAAAGGGATGCAAACTAGAATTTGGTTTCTTGCTGCCAACAGAGCTGACATCAGCGGTCACCTGTAAGCAAAAATTGAGACAGATTAAAAAGATAAATAATCAGTCTTCAGAATTAGGGCTGCAACTAAGTAAAGTATTTTCAATGCCCTGAAATAGCTTGTTTTATTATTGTGTGTGTGTGTGGGGGGAATCAGTCACTTGGTCAGTATACTGTAGTGGGAATAGAAAGCAAGATATCTTATTTGGGCACTTTTGGTTTGATGACTTGTCATACATATTAATGTTATGTGCCATTATACACACCTGTCAGACCAGGACAATAACGACAACTGCAATGCCAATATGTTCTTCTTGTACTGCGGCCTCTGGGTGTATGGGTAGGACTTATTCAGGTCAAAGTCATCTTCCAGGACGTCAGAGGGAGAGGTCGGGTACCACATATGGTGTCTCCCTTTAAATCTGGTACTGACTCGACTAACGAGCCTCAGTCGACATTGCTGTTCTCGTTGTCAGCTAAAACATTACAATGATACAGAGAGAGTTCATGGGTTCCAACATTGTAATAACAGTGTGAACTGTTAAGCTAACTAATAAAACGAAGTCGGCTAACAGAGATGCTGTTTTATTGATAACTTTTTCTTTATTCAGGTACCCAGCGTCTGATTTGAAGATGGAAATCCGTCACAACACTCACCTGAGGTCGTAGAAAGGTACCGTGAGGCTTGTGTTTCAAGCTGTTAGGACAGCTAACAGGCACAACAGTTTCAGTTGACGCTAGTTGACAAGGTAACATTACCTCCCTAAACTACCATGACTGGCTATGCCTGGTGCCTGAGGAACGAGGGAGTCAGCTCAGTGCTGCTGGGAGATCGTCCAACCCGACTCAACTAACAGAGAATCTGGGATCCATTCAGGTATAAGGACCATTTCCTAGGCCTGAGTAATACTGAATAATATATGTCATTATATGGTCTCGTCAAACAGCGCTGATTGTTTGTTTTGTGCACCACAGGTAATTCCAAAGATGACAGCAGGCATTGCCTCAGAGGTTGATCATATTCTGGGAAAGGTGAGCTTTGATAAGCTGCTAGCTACAGTTCACTGGTGGGGGTCATCCTAATGGTGGTAGTCCCTTTTACTGTGAGGACGATTTCCCAGAATATGATCAACCTCTGAGGCAATGCCTGCTGTCATCTTTGGAATTACCTGTAGGCTAAAACAAACAATCAGCTGCTTGATTTACTATATAATGACATATTCAGTATTACTCAGGCCTAGGAAATGGTCCCTATACCTGAATGGCTCCCAGATTCTCTGTTAGTTGAGTCGGGTTGGACGATCCCAGCAGCACTGAGCTGACTCCCTCGCTCCTCAGGCACCAGGCTAAAGATCAGGGATAGGAGGAGTTTTTACAGTTGCTGCTGAGGTATCAAGGTATCAGACAGTATGTAGAAAAACACTGAATTTGGTGGTGAGCTACATTTTCTTTGTTTGCTTTCACAGGAATGGAAAGTTGAAGGTCACAAGGTGTTCATGTTGTCCTTTACCTATGGCTAGCTGTGGCAAAGTACATCCGAGTTTCTCCGCGATATGAGCCAGTTCCTTTAGCTTGGCTTGTTGTTTTCTCCCGTCTTCACTCATTATTTTCTCCCTTAACCACTGGTATGGCTAGAAGCACAGTAAAAGTGGGAGAATTAGAATTATACTTCAAATCAGGCAAAAACAAACAAACAAACACCTAAACCAGATTACCTTATGTGGTTACACTATCTGAGTTAAACACATAGATATGAGTTAGAACATATAGCACTAAACAGGTGGTCTAATGAAATTTTATTCATACCTTCATTGAGGCCCTGGAGGATTCTGGGACGCCGTTCTCATACTTGCCAGTGATGATTCCACAGGCCAGAGGGGACCAAGAGACCACACCCACACCTGAAGTAGAAAAATGATCAATAAGCAACAGGATACAAAATCTGTCGCAGCCGTAAATCTATTCAAAACAAGCTTGACTTTAGGAGAAACTTATACAGACGTACCTATCTTATGGTAGAGCTCTGGTAGCTGAGTTTCCACTTTCTCCCTCTGGAAGAAATGGTACTCAGCCTGCTCACATACAGGTGGAATTAGATTAAACTGCCTGGCCACAGAGTACGCCTCCTGATTGAATGTGAAGAGGGAATAAAAAGAAAGGGGAGATGTGTTCAAGAGATGAGGAAACAAGCGCAAACACTGGCCTTTATGCTTAAAAATTTTGCAGATTTGCAGTTGCCACATCTTAACCCAATTGAAAATCAGATTGTATAGTACAGTATAGTTGTCATATGAACTGCATCTTCCTGTTTTCTAACATGATTCAGGAAGATGATTTGTAGTGGTAACTTATCAAATATGTCTCATGGTATGAAAAGACTTCAACAATATGATTACAGTGACAGACAAAAATGAATAAATAGCCTAAAGCCTAAAGAACTATTTGTCACAAGAATCTTTTTGTTTAACGAAGCTAGTCTTTAGATCATGTTGTTTTTTTGTTTTTTTTTACAAGATGCACAAGGACTTTTTCCATCACTCACCATGATCTCCATGGCGGACCACCGTGATGTCCCCCAGTACATAGACATCCCCTGGTTTATCACATGTGTCATAGCTCTCACTATCTCTGTAGAAAGAAAATATCAAAGAGAAGACACATTGTCAATAATTCAACAGCGGATGGCGCCACAATTTCAACTTTTTATATAACGTGCAGGAAGACCATTTTTAAATTTCTACTGATATTAAGGTTGAATTGCAACAGCCTAACTTATTTTCAGGTTATAGTCACAAAAATTGCATCCCAAGAGGTTTCATTCAGATGGCACTTCTCATCAGAGAATAAAAATATCTAAAAGAATAGGCTACTTGAAGAAAATTTTAACTAAAAAAAAAAAGCCTTTGGTAAAACAGCCACCTTTAATATGGTAAAGACAAAGTGGGTGCTTGAAATATTCTTAGTGACAACAAAGAGTTGTGAGGAAGCCTTAAATCCTTTTCAACTCATGTGTAAGCACAAATTGTTTGCTGGGGTCACACTAATTAATGTGACCAAATGCTGTAGGGGTTAAATGAAAAGACTCAGCCAACCTTGGCAGAATGTTGCTTGTGCTGTTGAACAAGCCAGTTACAACTGAAGGGGCTGAAGCCACAGTGGCCTTTAGTGGTTTGTGTATTTGTGCCTTAGGATGCAGCAGGGAAGTAATGGTGGGTGGAATACTGGGTAAGCTTAATTGTATTTAATAAAAACTACTGAGAAGTTGTCTCTCAAAGGAGTTTTTAACCGAGGACATCTCCAATAGAAGGAAGAAATACAGCAATTATTAAACGATTATTTTGAATGTGTGTCTTTTGGATGTTGTGCACAAACTCTAATTACTTAAGAAAACAACAACAAGGTGATAAAGTAATTTATGTGATTGCTTTAGTCTCTAATTGCTTGCTTTAGCATGTAATTGCACTTAAAGTGCATTAATGAAACATCTGCTACATTAGCGCAAGGAACATTCTGGATGCAAAATATGAGGAGGAGAGAGTGAGAATGAGGGTGAAGAGATGAGACCACAGCAGAGTGTGATTAAAAAAAAAAAAAGAGTGATTCCTTTTCATCAGTAGTTCTCTCTCTGGACCAAAATGTAGCTCAGTGAGAGACAGAGAGCAAGTGTGCGTGTGGGTGAAGCAGGTGGGAGGGTAGAGGAATAACAGTACATCTGCTCTGAAAGGGAGGGAGGGAGGGAAGGATTTGGAGGAATGTAAGGACAGAAGGAAAAACTGTGAACCAAGCACGAACCTTGGAGGCATACACAGTTCATAAGAGTTTGTGAAAATATGAATAATCCACCTCAGTGCCGCGAGGCAAGGATGACAACTTGATTCATAGCAACATCCATGGTAGTCCTAACATAAAGTTTCCTACCACGAGGCCGTGGTGAGTCATCAACTCCCAACAACAGACGCCTCGCCGAGCGTAGTGCTCAGGTGAGATATTCAACGCACACCATCAACACCCCACTCACAAAAACCCACTGCAACTTTTCAAGTAGGGTAATGATGTGGGTGAAGTTGTGGGCACATGCACATACTGTATTATAATGAGATAAGTGTACAATTTAGATGAGAGGATCCATACCACTCTCATATCTGTACAGTAAACACTGTAGCTACACCAGCAGCATGTTAGCTTGGTTTACTACAAAGGCTGGAAACAGGGGAAACAGTTAGCCTGGCTCTGTCCAAAAGTAATAAAATTTACTAGCACCTTGAAAGCTCACTGATGAACATGTTTGGCTGTAACTCCTGGAGTTTGACAAGATTCCAGGAAGTTGCTGCATGCGGCTAAGTATTTACTATTCTGGTACATAACCCCCTGGTAAAACATAACATATTATTTTTGCACCTGTATTTGTGCAGATTAAACAAAAAGTTAATTCATGAGCTTTAGAGATGTGGGTAGACTGGTAGTGTCCTTCAAACAGAGCTGGGGTTGCTGTTTTTCAAGCTTCAAGTCTTTATGCTATGCTGAGCTAACCTGCTTCTGGCATTATATTTTAGTATACAGAAGTGAGAGTCTGTCAGTCTTTTCATGTAACTCTCAGAAAGAATACAAAAGCACATTTCCCATAATCCAACTTTTCCTTTGATTTATTGGCACATACAAGCCTAATCACTTGATGTTTCATATTGTTACCACTAATAAACTATGCGCGTGTTCTGTTTTTGTGTGAGCACATGCATGAAATGTAGGTAAAATTCTGTAAAAATCTGCGTATTCAATGCAGGCGTCTCACTATTGCAAATTTGCAAACTGCCTGGCTGCCGGCCAACATCAGCCCGTCCTTGAGCCTTCTTACCGCAGCAATATGCCACTGAGTAAGGAACATTTGGCCAACTTCAGCCAGCAGGTATCACAGCACAGCGTCCTTCTGCAGAGTGCAGCAAGAAGTGTGGAAGAAAACACACAACACACTCTGATACCCATATTTATCTGGGCAGGTGTGTATGTGGACGTCTGGGTGTCTATGTTAGTGTCACTTTACTGGGAGCTGGTGCTCATTTTGAAGCGAATGTTTTTTCGTTCTCCTGCATACACACATGGTGGCGATCAATATATCACATCACAGGAGATCCTCAACGGCTCACAAGGTCCTTTCTTTGCCCTGCGATCGTAGGAGAGAAGGTCTTGATTGTGCAGCCAAAAGGAAGGTAAGTATTGAAGCACTGAGTGGGTGAGATCATCCTGCATGCTGCGCTTTATTGCTGAACATTTGAGGACAGAGGTGATACCCTGGCACTTGAAGGAATGTCCTGACTGGATGGCTTTGGCTTGTGTTCAGTATGCTGTGGCAGTTCCATTTCATTTGATCCCCAGTGAAAAAAAAAAACTCTTGGCTAGGGGGATTATTATAAAATCTATTTATTGATGCCATGTCTGCTCTTTTCCTCTGCCTCTGTATCTTATTCTTTATTCACTCTGTCTGCGGGATTTTCATACTCACTCGATTGAGTGGATTCAATTTGGTTGATATTGCTCTGTCAAATAAAAAATTATGCTGAATGACTGGATAGAAACATTGTGCTGTGACTCGGATGGTTTCATTCTGCAGGCTATGGTATGCCTATTAAAAGAATGAATTGACTACAGCACAGATGCTTCTCCTTTGGGCACTATCTCATCATATTTGCTATAAAGCGAGCGTTTTATGAACTATGCCATTTGGTGACATGTTAGATAAAATGCCAGCCTGGCCTTTATCTCCTTAAAGGAAAACTTCTGTACAGTCTCATCACCATAAACGACAGCTGCAACAGTGCAGAGCAGTGGAGGCAATGAAAGGGGGAGTCAGACCCTTGCATGTAAGAAGGAAGTTGGATATTTGTGACAAACAAGTTGGGCCCATTCCCACTATTCCACTGGATACGAGCCAACGAAACAAAGTGAGTCGAGAAAACAAGTAGGGGAGGGTGGAATAAGAGAAACACACCGAGAGGGATGAGTGGATGGGAGAAGAAAAGCAGTGATGGTAACAAAGGAAGACTCCGCAGCCATGACATCACTGTTTTTTGTCCTCGAGGGGACACGAGTTGTCTCACACAAAGTCGGAAGCAGTTAAAGTCACAAGAACAAAACACAAATGCAAATTCTGCACAAAAATGCGTGCACACATACCTGTTAGTTTGCTCAACATTCTCATTTTGATAACACATTTGAAACTTGAGTGCCTTTTTTTATTTATTTATTTTTGCATTTTATTGATGCCGTTAATCCTGTTTAAGCTTTGGGAACATGTGGGTGTATGAATCAATACATGTGCATAACGAGTCCTACGTACTGCGAATGCCCACAGAGATGTAGAGGCCCTCACGTTTTTTTTTTTTTTGCATGTTAGCACTGCTCCTCCATCCCCAAGAGAAGCTATTTAGGAAACATTACAGTGCTAATGCATGAGGATAGCCAGTTTTGTGTGTCTGCCTGTACATGCAGTCCCACTCTCTGAAGTTGTTAAAAGTGAATGACCTTCTACACAGTGATTTACAACGGCAGTCTCGCATCCTAATGGAGGATGAAGCAAACGTGCACAGTGTTTTCCACTGATTAATGGACTGACAGTGTTGCAGAGCTGCTGAAAGCACAACACACTTGGCATATCTATATTTATACTGATCAGTGTCTATCTTTCTGTTCAGTTTCCATCACCCTGCCAGAGTCTTGATCAATCAATCTATCAATCAGCATACACTTCTGGGCTTCAGCTGTCAATAGTGAGGTGACTTTATCTGTACAGACAGCAGGGCCCCTGGAACGATAAGTATGACAGATTGGCAACCCCACACTCTGCTGGCTCACAGGGGAGGAAGCATGGGGGGGGGGCAAAGGCGAAAGACTGGAAAATATTTTAGTGAGACCAGTGGGACTCCATCCTTTCAGTCAAATACTACCTGTGGATGAGGGCTCGTGTGAAAGGACAGAAGAGGGGCCCAAGTATCTGCGGTGGCCACATCACAAGGGAGCAATTGAGGAAGAAAGGGAGGAAGAAACTGGAATTGTGTGAAAGAAATAAATGGTGACATAAGGTAGATGTGTGGGAAAGGCAGCGCTAGAGTGTTGAAGGAATGGAGCGCGCAGTAGGGCTTGTATCTAGTGAGACCAGCCCAAAAATATACCAGCTTCCCCCTGGGGGGGCCAGATAATCCTGCTTCTGAAGAACAGGGAGGGCTGGGAGCGGGTGCAGCGCAGAGACCCTGTGGAAACTGGCTATCCCACAGAGACAGAAAGAGAAAGAGAGGGAGTCTGGTAGACTAAAATAGAGAAGGAGAGATGAGGCAAGATTGTACTTGAAATGTGTGTGTATGTGTGTCAGGATGAGACACACACTTGACCACAAAGACAAACCCCTCTGGTCAAAGGCAAAGGTCGCCAGTCCGGCGAGGGCAGTGGTCTTGTCAGTATTTCTCACCTTCTCATGTTACAGAACAACATGCATTGTCCCTGCCCCAACCCCTCCACCAGCCCCTCTGGGGTCTGGTCAGCACTCACTCACCCTCCATGGGAGTGTTGCTGTCTGGCCGGTTGGCAAAAACCACGTCCACATACTCAAGTTGCATCCTCTGGAGGGAGCCCTTTAAACCTGAAGAGAGAGGGGGAAAGAAGTGAAGAAAACAGTGAACAGAAATAATGACCATTGAGCATATTTGTTGCAGTATTGGAAAAGACTTATGTGTCACCATCCATAGCATAAACATATCAATAAATATTTCTGATTTCCACTAAGACGATTTGGCATACTTATAATAGATAAATATAATAGATAAATAGAATAAAAACTAAACATAGCCCACATAAGCCAGGAATATCATCCTACACTCATGAATGCTGCTAATACCAGAGGAGACTTATTACAGACTTATTACAGTATCATCCAGACATACGAGCAAGTGAGAAATCTTGTCCCTTGATACCTTGAGACATGGACACATTGGCCTGGATCTGCAGAGAAGGGTGATAATCACCTTGTGCATGCAACTCCCTCCATTTCTTCCTGCTAATTAGCTAATGCTGCTATGTGAATACGTTTTAGTACCAACCTTATGCAAAAACTGGATTATTTGCAGCACGCTTAAACAGTGAAACAGTGTAAAAGAAAAAAGAGGTGTCCTCGCTTTCCTTTTTCCACTTAAACTGATGGCATCAGGTAAAAGGAAAAATAGGGTGAATTGGATCCTGGGGGATTTAAAGTCAGCATGTTCATAAACATGGCAAAGTGACAGATGACCACATGTGACTCAAGGCCCGCCAGCTGCAACTGGCCTGCCACATCTTTTGATAGAGCTCACAAGAGAAATTGGAATTGTCATACTCAGTCTGGTTTACCCAGTAAGAGTCATAGTTATTGGACTTCAAGTTCAATTTTCAAACAACAAAATACTACATTGCTCACAAAATACTAACCTAATATCCCATCACCAACTTCAGATAAAGTGCTGTTTCTGACCATTTAATTTAATAAGAGTGACTGAGTGCTGGTTTGAGAGGAATGAAAAACCTCTTGTGCACATACAGTGTGATGATTCTGAACATGAACAGCTGGTATTCCACTTAGAGTTAGGCGGATTAATCTGAATCTCTAATGTTTTTTTTTTTCTTTTTCAGTTTAATCACTGAATTCTTACTGGCTTTTAAGGCCAGCAAACGGGAAAGCTGTTATTAGACTGGAGGACATGGTTCAGTAAAGCAAAGCAGGTTTTGTTAATAGCCCTTTTTCACACCAGATATTTTAACTTGTAGCAGGAAAGGCACTGCTGTAAGTAATAATGTTAATTACGGCTCCACTCCATTAAACTGTCTCAGTTAAATCATGACAGTGAGCGCACATGCATAATAGCATGAACTGAATATTTGATTGGAATTCAGCCATCGTTTATAGAATTCATTACATTTGTGCATTTGCTGCTTTGACATGTTAAAATGTCTTTTGTGTTCACAGCAGCACTTTTCAGGACCATTAATTCAAAACTACCAAGATTTAAACAGCAGAAATTATGGACACATCTGTTTAGTCTCTTTATGTTCTAATTAAAGCAGGACTTTAATTTCGAGAGAGGATTCTTGCGCTTATGGATGAAACATATAAAACCCATCATTTCTGAATCATTCTGTGTTAAATATAAAGGACCCGATACATTACTTATTGAAAATAATTAGAACTGGTCTGATTCGTATTTTTTTCAATTGTAGGCTACTCTCACCATGCCATTATAGGCAATCATAGGGCAATAATTTGTTTCTGTGCCTTGGTCAAGAGAGACTGGCAAAACCACAAGTTTGACCCCAACCCTCCCCATGTCTAACCGATGTGTTCATGTCCAAACCAGCAGGTGGTGATATAACGCTAACGCTACGTTTATGCCAGAGAGCGCAGTTATCCTATTGGTCAACATGAAGGAACACATCATAGGAGATGTCACACTAGGCAGGAAAATGCAAAAAAATCTGACACGCCAGACTTTTCGTGTCAGGGTGTCTCCCGGGCCAACCAAGAAACCACATCGCAAGACAAGGCGCTATTCGCCATCCTGGTTCATTCCTGATATTCATATTCTGGCCCAGCAGTAGAAATTTGTGTCACATTGTGTTGGAACATTGTGTCACAATAGGGCTGAATTAGTCTGAACTGGGTCTTCTTCAGTGCAGTCTTTATGTTTGATGCACAATGAGATTTTCAAAGGTCAAACAGAGAATTTAAGACCAGTTTCAGGATAAATCATTGTCAAACCACTGTCTCTTGGTGAGAGGATCTGTGTAGAAAAAAGAACCACACCTGTGCAATCCTTTATCCCTGTTACATAAATGAATGCTGTTTTGACAGTTGGTGGAGGAACCAAACAACTCAGAGCCACGGGGATAATGAGGGATCAGAAAAAAAGGTTGCACTCATTTCTATCTCTCTCACTCAGCTTTCAGTATTTGTTAGAGGAGTAACAATGTATACTGAGGAGAGGATGAGAGATGGCAACAAAGTATTGTGAGGAGACCAGTCCCCATTTGCACACCAGATGAAAGATGAAAAGCGAACACAGGAGACTGTCACAAAGGAGGACAGCAGAGTAATAGAGAGACAAGGCAAAAGACACTCTGGCGCCCTTGAGTTAGTGTGAGCGTGCGTGGCAGATTAGTGCCAGAGGCTTCTTCATCGCCTGCTAATCCCAGCTGAGAGTTACACTCTCCCCACCACTGTTAGAACCACTTATTCCTTCTTCTGTCAGCTGCACTCCCACAATCCCAGAAACACCCATTACATGGATCTTAATCTGAGCCTGCACCGTCATCGCCAACAGTTTCCGCTGTCTCGTGGATTAGCTGGAGTTCACTGGCTGCAAAGGGAGTCTATTTTTGGAACCGAAAAAAGATGCTGAACAACAAAGCTATTCTACTGGTGTCTGCGATGAATAATGCATTTAATTATGTGTTCTACAAAAGTCTCTTTGAAATAATAAAATTGTCAAGGAATTTCTTTGTCCTGTGAGGAAAATGGTAAACACTTGTCGGTTGCTAGAGAGACCGTGACATGTAATGTATATGCGCATACACACAATTTAAATCTATTCTTGGAACACATTTAGAATCTGTTTCTTTGTTAAGAGACTGTGCTTTACCTCCAGCACTTTTTCTTGATGATGTTTCCGAGGATTATCTCTGCTCTGTAGAAGAAAAAAAGAACAAAAAAAACAAAAAAAAACACACACACACACACACACACACACACACACACACACACGCACACACACAAGGAAGACGATGAGATTATATCTCAGGCTTCCGTTTCTCTAAGAGCATATAAGCATGACTGTTATCTGCCGCACATCTACAGCATGAATACCTGATTAAAAATCAGAAGTGGCTCAAGATAAAGGCTAGACGCCTCTTGAATCGTACGCCTGAAATTCACCAACAACCTTGAAATTAATATTCATCACCGTTCAGCTACAGCGTATCCTGCATTATTCACCTCAACAATATCCAAGCCTATGAAGTTAAATTGAGCTGTGAACATAATGGGGAGCCTCCGGTGATGAATATGACCATGTAAATCACTTTACAGTCACCGCTACCTTTCATTTTTGGCCACTTCAGGTGAATGATTCCTGCTCTGGGGCTAAACCTTGTTAACATCTTGCGTCCTATGGGGAAAAGAGCTGTCGAGACCAGAAAAAGTGCTCCGCGGACGTGAGACAGATAACAAATCAGAGATATCACTCACTTCCCACCGGAGTAGACCTCGGCTGTGTCGAACAAGTTGACCCCGCTCTCGTAGGCGATAGTCATCAGCTGCTCTGCCACCTGACAAAGACGAGAAAAGTTGCCGCTCATGAACTCCAGTGTGATGTGATACATGACTATAAATAATACCCAAGTACACTTCAAAAAAAAGAATGGGCTGGGAAATTCCTGGAGAAGCTCAAGGAGAGTAAAATCTGTTTGCTGCTGAGACACACATCACCAAGGAAAACTGCACAGTGCTTGTTGATTAAAGTTGTTTACTACTATATATATTTCCCAGTCTATTTTGACCTAGTTCTTGTGCCTGCAGCTCATTCAGAGCCATGCATCCGAAGGCCAGTTTGTCTTTAAGTCACTTTCTCTTTCTGTACTCTGCTTTTGTTTTTGTTTTGGGGATTCGTTTGGGTCTGTGTCCGTCACTTAGTCCCAGTGGTCACAGGGCAGTGGGCTGTCTGATTCAGTGTTCCCTCCTTCAAGGCCGGATCACGCCACTGGAGGGTCCTCAACAATAACTTGTGACAGGGAGGAATGAACCTGACCACTTGGCAGCCCAGGTAAGAGCCAGCGGGGGTTAACAGCCATGCTATGAAACTGGGAAACTGATACCAGAGTGATTAATGTGGCTACTCCCACTCACACCATTTTACATCCAGTCACATTCAATTTGCTCTCATGTGGGCTACAAACCGGGTGCTGTAAACTCGAAATGCTCACTAGCTGTGTTTGCGAGGTCTAAAATAATGAAACTCCATATCTGCTCGCAGGCATGATGGGCGAATGATGGATCAGGCTATAACGTCTTACCTCATCGAATCTGACCTCCAAATGTTACCCACGTGCCTGTAGAAGAAGCGTCAAAGTCAGAGGACTGACGGATGGAAGAAACAAACAACATACAAGACCTTTTGCATGTAAAACCAGGCTTATGAGCAATTTAGTCAATACATTAATTAGCCATGACATTTTGCATGGACACATGACCGCTTACCCCGTCCTAAAGCCATACAGCCAAATGTCGAAGTTGAGTGTTGACAGGTTGAAGAAAGGCTCACTGCCATATTAGTTTCCTCTGGTAATTTCTACATGATTGCTGAAGACTTGTATATTCAAGAGAGAATTTGTTCAGTAGTGGCAGGCATTTCATCTTGCAAGCAAGGTAAAGTTTTAAATTCAACCATAACAGCTTTAGGTTTGTTGTTATGAAACTCTTACATTACATGCGATATTTGTATGTCTCTGTGTAGATCATACTGTGAGATCCTATCACGACCATGCATTATTAACCTGCATAGCAGCTAAAAGCAAACAAAATTCATCCTCTCTGGTATTAGTGCTCAGGTCATGGTGAGTTTTTTCCAAGTTTTCTCATTCTTTCCTCTAAAATGGGTTGGTGCAGATGGAAAACGAAGCCGTCATCTATCCAGCGCTGTCTCTGTAACACACTGCCTGATTCTCACATGTGCAGATTCATCTTTAATGCCAAAATGCAATATGCTTGTTTCTAATATAAATCCACACCACTAAACACTTACGCCCGGTGTCCCACAGGATCTACATCAGACCACTTTTATTTAGGCTGTATATTAATAATGCCTTCTGTTGCTATTGACTATTAAGTTTTGGACAAAAAACCAAACAGATTTCAGAGATGTAAAGTTTTAAATGAATGTAAACTCCTCAGCTGGGAAAACTTGAGAGAGAGAGGGTAAGAGTCAGTCAGCATTTGCAGCAGCATCAAACAATGGAATTCACATCAGAGAACTTAATACTCGAGGCTGTGGCTCATTAATCTGCTGCCATCACATCTGTCTTGTCTGTCTATCAGCCTCTGCATTCCCTTCACATGTTTTTGTTTCTTCTTACTTGGAACAGTGTCATACTGGTGCTGGTGGATGTGTGCTGAACTATATTGTACATGTGACTTTTATGAAATATGTTTGCTTTATCCTATTTTGTTGCCTTTTTAACATCTCAGATGTTGAACGATGGTGCCTTTCAAACACGCTACAGCTCGTTTATTTCTGTTGATCAATGAGCACTGACTCTGTCAACTACACAGTAAAATACATAAACATGCACAGACTGCTCTGATGTACAGTATTTTAGAGAGAAGAAGTTCCAGCCTCTATTCCTCCTTCAAACAGCATAGGCTGAACACAGTTTCTGCTCCCCTCCCAATCCTCTGTTGCCTGATCCTGTCACGTGCTGCGTGTTGTCATCTCCCACTAATAAGAAATAATGCAGAAGCTGTTGTTAAATCTGTAGCCAACTGCAGCACAAGTATAGCAGCAGATCAGTATAGGCTAGACCTGATTTTTCTAAGATGGCAATAGTCAAGTGATAAAAAAAATTGTAGGAAATTATTATCTGCTGCCCAATTTTAAAAATCTGACTTCATGGTTGAGGCAGCGGAAATTCATATATAAACAAATGCTACATTGACCAATATTGAGTGAAATTCTCTGTTTCCTTGCTCCACTTTCCTCGCACCTGTACTCTATTGAGTACAGGTGCTGGAAGGAATCAGTGTATTTCCAGAATAAATAAATGAGGGTTTGTCCCCTCTGCTGGTCTATAGTGGGGTCATGTTCCTGTGTTATGCTTTTCTGCCTCATTTTCCTCTCAATATTTTAAGAGCTCCGTTTCAGGAATACCCTCAAGAAAATCTGGCACTTTTCCTCATAATATCCTTGGTTCTGTCCCTCATCCCTCACTTGGTGCAGACAGACAGACAGCACCTGTCATCTGTCAGAAGCTAAAAGAGGTTTGATAAGTAGCAGCATTGAGGCTATCAATAAACACCCACATATCAAGGGTCAGATTTAGTCTCAAGTCATTCAAAGTCCTCTTACTGTGTCTGCACACAAGCGAATGCACTCAGGCTGCAGTGATGTATATAGAAAGAAGCACAGCACAGAGTTCTAATATTCTCCTCCCAGGCCTCCACTGCCAGACCCTTTCACATGCTGGTTGTCGTCATCTCCCACTTATAAGAAATAATTACAGAAGCTGGGGTTAAATCTGTGGCCACCTGCACCAGAAGTGGCAGCAGACTGGTGAAGGCTCAGCCTGATCTTTCTAAGCTGGAAACGATCAGGTAAATGATTATGCTCTTTTAAACTATGAGATTTATCAGAATTATTTTCCACAGCACAATTTTTAAAGGAATAGTTTAACTGTTAATAGTTAATA
Source organism: Lates japonicus (assembly GCA_033238685.1). Taxonomy (NCBI): domain Eukaryota; kingdom Metazoa; phylum Chordata; class Actinopteri; family Centropomidae; genus Lates; species Lates japonicus. The sequence goes on along the minus strand of BRZM01000034.1, from coordinate 2,954,298 downwards.
GAGAAAATCAAAATTGCTCTCATGCCTGCACAGTAAAATGTGAGGCTGGTTGGTTTAGCTTAGCGCAAAGAGTGGAGCTCCAGGACTCCAGGATTGTGTGTCTGGGCAAGAAATTATCTACCCTCAGTAAAACTAAAATGTGTAATTTTAACACGTCTGCTTTTGTAAGGATTATACAAATAGGATATACCATGGTAATTAGTAAGCTTTGTAGTGCTTGTGGGCATGTTTGGCTATGGACAGAATTAGACTACTTTTTTCCCCTTTCACCAGTCTTTTTGCTTGCGTTTGCTAAAATAAGCTTTTCCCAAAATGTCTAACTGTTCCTTTCAAATTTTAATACACACTTCAGACACTGAAACACAGAAACCCACATAAAGTGACCTGTTTTGATCCTCACAGTGAAATTATTTGTTCCCTTGCTCCCCTCTACAGATGAATGCTACAGGAAGGAATCAATGTTTTGCTCAAGGGCACTACTGCATGGCTGAGGCTTCCTAATATCGGGGCTTGGAACTAAATCATTTAAGTTGAAAAATGGTCTGCCTGTTTAATATTCCTCCCTGCTGTTCATTGTGCTGCGGCTAAAACTTAACAAAAAAATAATAATAATCACCAACTCATTCACAGATTATTTATCATTAGATGTGCCTCAGTTTCTGCTACAAGCCTGGGCCAGCACTGCATCACTCTTTTGCTTTGTCAAGTTATTTTGTCTTCAGAGACACACCCCCCTTCAAGTGACTTGGCACAGACACACGCTGCAACACAGTACATACACACATGCGCATATAAAAACATAGCCAGTACACACACACAGGAGATTTACTAAATAAATCAGTCCTATCAAGATGAATGAGCGTGTCTACCCTCTGGTGTGTATTGGATGTGCGATAATTGAGCAACTTGTTTGTTGAAACCAGTGCTATTGATTAAATATTAACAGGAAAAATATTAATACTCTGCAAACAGCTTTGTGTTGTCTTTCATGACATTCCATATGTATGAAAAATGCATGAGGTTTAGAATAGGGTGAAATGCTATAATGAAATTTAAAACACTATCCCCTCCTGCTTGGCTCTATATTCTCTCCACACAAACACACACACACGCACACACACACACACACACACACACACACACATGCAGACATGCAGATGAGTTTGCACTCGGATGCTTATGAAATCATTAGACATTTGCCTCTACACCTAATTAAATGTACTCACCAAGCCCCAGACAGGAGACACGCAATCCAGATTTCCCCAGGTTCCTATGAAGAATAACAGAGCATGGTTAACAATGCCGGTGTTGTTTAGGCTCCAGATGTCATCAGTCAAATGTGACTGCAGTCACTACGCTGCTCTGTTTTGCTCTGAGCACAGAAAGATTTTCTGCCAAAACAAAGCCAAAATCTATGTTGTTTCCACATCATAACTTAAGAGACTGAAAAGTAATAATGTGTAGCAATTTTGCTACAGTGGAGCTTGCCTGTATGGGTAAAAAAATAAATAAAATTGTAATTGAAGTGTGCAGGGTTTAATAATGACAATGACTGATAGTTTCTCATGGACTCCCTGAATGTGAGGGTCACCTTTATCACACCTGCAATCATGAATCAGAAATGGGAGATACTGGGGTGGTGGAGGGTGGGCAGTTGATTTATTCCATCAATATGGATCCCACCCTCTCTGGGAGATAAGAGAGGCTCTGTAAAGACCCTGAAAAATATTCCACTAATAACTGAAAAAATCCAATTACTGTTTGTACTGCAGTAGTGGTAAGAAGTTTGGTATTTCTTGACAAGTGTTGCCCTTTGTTCCCACCCCCCCACGTTCATTCCTCACTCAATTACCTCTTCTTATACTCAGAGCCTTCGACAGCCTCTTACAGCGGGGAGCACTTCAGTCCTCAGGCTTTTTACTGTTATTGTTTTCCCCAACAACCATGCTTGCTCCAAAGTATTGCGGCAGCATCATATCAGCATTTCTCAAGATAGCTCCTCACACATACACTCGGTCCTTCTCTCCCTCCTTAATGCATCCCTCTACCTATTAACTATGTAATAGTAAACAGTCAATTTACATCCAGCTGATCTCCTGCATTGTAACACGGCACTTTCCAACTCTCATTAACACTGCGGAAGATAAACTAAGACATCAGAGTTCAAACCACTCTCGACTCAGAGGAGTCTCAGCCCTCCACTTCACATCTAGTTTTACAATCTGTGCCGCATCAAGTCCAACTGAGAGCAGAACTCATGTGGCGCAAGCGTTTAATGATAACAGCAGCAAGAACAGATTGCTCTGCCTCCAGCCGCCACAGGTGTCTTCCCTCAGTGTAATGTACGTGAATCGTAGGGCGAAGGAAAACGTGGGGGAGGCCAAGAGCCCTGCAAGGGCGGCCGCAGTCATCTGACAGGGGATGCATGACAGGAAGCAAACGCTGTGAAATTGAGACAAATTCATTTTACAGGATCATCAGGGCCACACATGCATAAGACAAAGCCGCTATCGCAAGCAACACTCTTCATCTTGAGAGGAGAATATGTCCAAATGCTTATTTGTTGACATGGAACAACCTCCAATTATGGTCCGGGGATTGCTCTTCCTGCCGGGTTTTGCAGGCATTTGCTCATTACAACAAATGAGGCCGTAAAAAATGCCAGCAGTGGTTTTCTCGTGACAACTAATAGCCTGCGCCTGACGAAATGAAGGCGTGCTCTCGGCCAATTCAATTAGGGAGTCCAGCATGAAGAAGCATCAGTCATTGAGTCAGTAGTTCAACTGAACTGCCGAGATAAAGGAGGAAAACAAATAAAATGAAAGTGTTTCCATATAAACACTTTGAGTGGTTTCATAAATGTACGGATTCTTGGGTGTATTGCGAAATCATGGCACTGATAATCACATGGCAGGAGAAAACCTGGAGACAGATCTCAGTGCAGTTACAAATCGTGGGATGCGTACTTGTTTCTGATACGGTGGAGGAGTTTGGATATTGTATCCTCTGTCTCTCTGATGTATTATAGAGTGGGAGCTCTGATCCATGAAAGTGTTGGGGGAAGGGCTATACGGTACGTTAGAAGCGTTATACTGACTGAATCCGTGTGTGTTCAGTCAGAGGAGGGGTGTGTGTGTGAGGGGTTTGAGGACAAAAACGCCTTGATGTTGAGGAATGTTCACTGCCATATTTATTGCAATACACCCTGAATAAAGCATCTGCTTAATGCCTAGAATAGTTGTAAGTTGTACATACATATTTGCCTTAGGGCTTCATTGATAATGCTATCATGTTTACAGCGGCTCATTCATGCATGCTATCTCCACAATAAACAAGCTTGCAGACACGCTCTGTTTCCAAATAAAGCTGGTTGTTCTTGGGGGGAAAAAAATGCTAACTTTGTTTTTGGAGATCCTCCATAGGATAAATTGGGAGTGTTTGTGTGCTGCTTTAAATGCTGTCTTTATAATGGGGCATAAACGGAGTAGACGTTCAGCAGCCAGGGAAGCCGCCTCACTTCTGATATTCTTGTCCCTGGTGTTTTCTGGGGAGTCAGAGAGCAGCAGCAGCAGCAGCAGCAGCAGCACCGGCCATACCTGATTATTAACCACACACAGCCTGCGATGGCGCATTAATAGATCTGTCCGGGTCTGGGATGTGGGTGCCAGCAGAGGCGCATTGCTGAAGAAGCTAATGATTCAGGGGATTACAGCATGTCATTTGCAACAAAGAAAAGAAAATGAATAACTTTGTGTTTAAGAGAAAATGGGCGCTTCTGTGCATGTGGGAGACAGGGTTGCCAGGATACAGACGTACAAGTACTGTATATATATCATCTTGTAAACTGCAAAATAACCACACTAAGCAAAGGACAATTTGTCTATACGAACTTGCACATAAACAACTTTGCAAGCCAGTGAGTGTGGCTTGGTCCCTCATGCTTGGATGGTGCCCAAAAGAGGCCTTGAAGTAAAATGACAAATGAGTCATTTGAAGACGCCCCCTCACACAAACCTGTCACCACTTATGAACATCCTGTGAGCTTCTACTGTATGTAGCCCTTTCTATTCTTAGTGGATCCACAGCTGAAATAAAAATATCAAACGAACATCTGGCTCGTAGACTGTGTTTAAATCTTAGGAGGAATGACCTATCATTGTGGGAGGATGATTTTAATTTTTTTTTTTCCTGGAAAGCACTCATATGGCTCTCAAGTCACACCGGGGCATTCCATATGATGTATTGGATTGTTTAAATCAATATTTGTCAGTGAACACTTTGTCAAGGTTGTGAGTAAACAGATGAAACTTCTCACTCGCCGGGGATTAATGTAGACTAAGCAAACCCACACAAGCCAACCTTGATGGGTGGAGGGATTAGACGACATCCACCTCCTCGGTTTCCACCGCTCTCCTGAGGGCATCCGTAATGTTGTTATCAAAATAATTCAGTGCTGGGGAGAGAGGCGGGTCATATTCTAAATATATCAAAGCCAGGGCCTGTGTGGGTGGGAAGAAAGTAGGGAAGTGAAATCAAGCATTTTCAGGAAAAAAATGAATAGATGAAATATGAAAGAAAATATGCAGCTGAGATGCAAGGAGGGAAAAAAATCACTGATGAAGCCTATAGGCCTCATCATGGACGGACAAGAGAAGGAGACAGAGTGCTAAGAGGAGAGGAAGAGAGACAGAAACCAAGAGACACTAGCAACAGACTGAGGCTTGCAGAGTTGCAAGTCCAAGCCCCAAGTCTAAGCAGATCAAACGCCCGCTACAGATAAAACATTCTATATGACACAGAATGGGAAATAGGAAATGACAGCCAGCTCCCTACAGGGCCCTGCACTATGTTCATGTTTGTATGGTGTGTGTTTAAGTGTGTGTGCAATAAAGAGCCTGAGTCTGGACATGACGTTCTGCTTTGTTTTTTTCCACAGGGTCGAAGTTGACATTGTTTCAACTTTTTTCATCTTCATGCAGTATATACACAGACCCATTCAAACACTCTTTATCATGTACAGGCTGTTATTTCACTGTGTTCTGGCAGGCTATTCAAAATGCTTGGACATGTCTTTTTCCAAACTATAATTTAAACATCATATGAGAAAACCCAAGTGACTGATGGGTAGAGGATCTCACACAGAAAAGCTGTATTTTAGGCAGAGACACATGATTGAAGCTAGTGGCCTGTGGGTTGATCCTGTATTGGAAAACATGTGGGCAGATCTGAAGTGGTTGATTCAGTTGTGGATTTCAGAGAGAGTTGGCATTGTGGGGGAAAAAAATAATATCAGGACAACTAGAAAACCTTATTACAGTATTGATAGAAAGTATGTCACAGTGGCTCTTTAGGTGTAGTTTCTTTCCACTGGAATGAGTCGAGATAAAGAAGTCAGACTGACAAAATATTATCTTTAAGTGCATTTTCATGTATTTCAGAAATCAGTCTGGAGGAAATCAGACTACATAATTGCTGTCTAGTCTTACACAAAACAAAACAGTATGCGAAGGCTAATAAAATACCATGGTGCGATTATAATAATAGACTATATATCTCAAGGAAATTTAAGTCGAAAAGCAACTGGACTTAATCGATTGCTTTTCGACTTAAATTTCCTTGAGATAACTATGACCTGGATGAATGAGAATATTCACAGGCTAATAGACTATATACTTTAAAGGAACTAGTTTTCTCTTTTGCTGAATGTGGTCTCTTACAAGGAACGGGTGGTGGTGATGGTCACTTGCCACGAGCTTCAGCCATCAGTGCCTTTTAAATACAACAGGTTAGAATACGCCCACTGAGCAGCGCTACCTCTTCAGGGCAGTCTGGATGCTTCAGTGAGTAGCTAATCGGAAAGTGGTGAGACCGGCCGAACTAGCTGGTTAGCATGCTAACTTCAGCAAACAAAAAGAAGAAAAGACACTGAGTGACAGCATGTGTGGTGAATAAAATGAATTAAATTTCTTCTTGACTGGTAAGTAAACAGTTGGTAATGCTAACATTGTTATGGCTATGTGGCGATATCAAAAAACTTACATAGCACCTTTAAATATCCATACACTGCTGTACTTGACTGGATTTCGGAAAAGACTTTCCTTAAGTGACATCTGACAAACTTCCAGGTGAGATTAAAGAAAGATGAGAGCGTCACAAACAGATGTCTTCATTGCCACAACAAACCTGATTGTGTAATTATAATCGACACCACTCCCATCAACATTACTGTTATACACACACAGTAGTGGTTTCTTTCTGTTTTATCACTTCAATTAGAGAAAAAGCCAAAACTGCATTTACAAGTAACGCTATTATAAAACCATTATGCTTACAGAAAACCATTTTAGTTCGCGACCTTTAATTAAAATGCAGAGTCCATGCAAACTCGGCTGTTAAAGCGAAGCGTTAGGCGGTTATCCTGGGGCTTGTTTAGTCTTTAAACGAAATTGGGCTTTCGATGCTGAGAGCTCTATTGTGCAACACCCTGGTTCATATTAATAGACCACCACATCACAGCAGAAGAGCTAAGACAAGAACTGAAGTAAGCGATGTGGGAAATAAAAGATACACCTATGTTTCCAGAGGATGATGAAGACTTTTCATATGATGGCTAGGGGAAAAAACAACAAACAGCTCAAGGCTGCATACAAACAACAGCTGTCTCTTGGTGAAAGCAGCATGATGGGCTCTGTGAGTGCGAGCGCATGAGGTCACGCCGGTACCTGAACATGTCATGCACACACATACTCAAGAGTTCTACAAAAGACAAATAGAAAAAGGAAAAGAAAAGAAAAAGGTTGCATCAGTCCTCACAAGCATATTTAAAAACTGCAGACATCCTGTGTATTCCCCTATCACAGCATCTATACCTTATCTAAACCACTGAATGATTTACAGCACAAGAAAAATTCTGTTTTCTTCCCACAGCTTCCTGCAAGTCTGCAATGTATCCCATGAAATTATCATACTTGAAGGTGTCTTTGACCAAACTGATTGGAACACCAACATACAGTAACAAAAAGACAACCCCATCTTATGACAATGATATTATGCAAGTCATCAGTAATTTTTAAACTTCAGCCTTCAGAATCTGAGCATAAAGAGATCCATCCTCCGCTATTTATGATTTAGCTGACTCACAGGAAATGATAGCGTTGTAAACTCACTTACACCAATATTTTGCTCTGAGGTCTGATGGCCTGGTTTTATTTAATAGAGGAACTCAAAGAAAGATTTTTTTAATTAAAGGATCCAAACTAGAGCTGGCAAAGCCATCGATGAGCGCCAAAATGACATTGGCTTTGGGGCTGTTTCACACAAACAAATGGAAGAAAACTCTATTTTCCTCCAAGACTTTGACTCAGCTCAAGCGATATTATCATAGGAAAAAAGCAAGGTGCAGAATACCTTAAAATGACTGGTTATACTGTGTGCACAAAAAAATCGCTATAGCCATGCTTTAACACGTACCGCCCACTGTCGACACACAGATGTATGCTGGCGAGTGCCTCTTCCTCTGCTGGCCACTGATAAATGCATCAGGAACCAACAGAAGGGATATATTAGGTGCCCATCTGCTGGCGCAACTCTCCAACCAACCAGCGGAATCCCGAAACTCCCTGGACTGTCAAAAGACCTTCTGCTGCCTAATGACTGTTATGAACCAATCCAGGCTCCTACCAGGAACCAGAAATAATCTGCACAATTGTGGAAGCCAACAACATCAACTGTTTTGTTACATGACATTTTGGCCTGTGTGTGTGTGCTGTTTGTTTCTATATTTAAGAGGAAGAGGAGGTCAGAAGCAGCCATGGAGGTTGCAACTAAGGGCACCACAATTAGAACCACTCCTATATTTGGATCACCATGACAACGAAAATGCTGGATGGAATATTATTAGTTTATGCTCACTGGCTCTACTACATCTTCTGCTTCAACTTTTCACAGCCTTTGGGGTGTTGATGGGCCTCAGTCAGTGGCTGTTATCAAGTGCACACACACACACACACACACACACACACACACACATACTCATGTATGTAGCGCAATGTGCCAGCAAATGCGCCCTAGCAGCTACACTCGTCTTTGAGACAAAGAGACAGAGAGGGGAAAAAAGGGCTTTCATTTGTTTTCCTGGAGAAAACTGAAAAGTAAGTACAACACAGATTTGGTTGTGAACTTGGCTTCACTTCAAGAGAAAGAGGTTCCCTGTCTTCAGATGGCGTCGAGGCGTACAAGTATCACTTTAGCCCAACAGCTTTGAGTCAGAGGTTTGGGAAAAAGAGATACAGTACAGAAAGAGAGAAAACAGAAAATGTCAGATGGAGCAGGGAGCAGAGGGGATGTGACAGATAAGTTTCCAATATTTGCCTCTCTGTAGCAAAATATAGGACTGCTGAGGGCTTGGAGGAGCTTTGCTGCTAACATGCTCCTGTTTTAGACAGAGCTACAGAATGAGCAATCCTCATGCTACACACCAAAATAAACAAAACACACATTTTGAAGCTACAAGCTGCGTCAGTACAGAATTTTCCTAAAAAGTGGAATCAAAAAGTGACACAGAAACCCTGGCTCCTTCCTGTTTTTGATGTGTGTGTGTTTATTTACTTAATGATATCCACCTCAGGCAGGATGTTAAGGTGGCATATTGTGTCTAATTACAGTAACCTACATTTGAACGTCTTCACTTCACTGCAGACAACTTACGAGGCATTTTACTTGCTACCCCCTCATTCTGTTGTCTACCATTACAGCTGCATGCCCTCTTTACACTGCAGTAACCTTTGTGATCATGTATTAAGTAGTTACTTCCAATCTATGACCCATGACATAATTCCAAAGCACTTTCTGTTGTGTCACAGCCTATAGATCATTTCAGGCTTAAAGAAGAGCCCAGAGAGACCTCCTCTGACACTGACATCCCAGAGCAGATGTTAAGTAACAGATCAGTTGAAGTGGCACAATGAAATAAGGCATTAACCAGTGTTCAGGCAGAGCAGCATCGTACTTTCCTCCCCTCTCTGAGCAGCAATGTGACAATGCAGCATTTCACGGTTCATTCAACATCTACAAAACCTCGAGGCCAATGCAGTTTTATTTATATCCTTGCGATTGCATTTGATAGCAGAAGACACTGGTAAAAGTAAGCTCCGCGGGGCCCTGTCATTTCTGATGCTGACCTCTGGGTCAGTAGGAGCAATTGCGAGGCGGAGCTGCCAAATGTGGTGAGTCAGATCGTATACAAGGTAAGGAACAGCATTTTAACATTTCATGCTGTAATATTTCGCATGAAGCATTTGATCTGAGCATCTTAGATTTTATTTTCAAGTACATGTAAGTCAGAGGAATGCTACAGAACTCAGTCCAAAGTACTGCTACTCAAATTTTCTGGCACAAGACCTGAGGAGTTGATGCAAACATTTGTGAAATCTGACAAATCATGGTTTGTATTTTGTCTTTTCAAGCTGTAACAATTACTGGGAGAAACTAAGAAGACAAATATTATTTAGTTGTGATTTAATGTTGCATTTTCATAAAAAGGTCATTGGGGGACTGGAAAGAGTCAAAATCAAAGCAGCAGAGGCCCGGCTTTTAATCCTTATGTGAGACAAGATCCAAAACTGCTGGATCCTAAAATACCCATAATGCAACCTGATAGCTTAATTCATTCCATGCCTGTTTAAATGTCTACATCATTCAAACCTCTGCCACCCGTTATTAACAAGATTTCAAGACTCAAAGATCAAGGTGAAATTACCGTGATGACATCATCAAGGTCATTCTCGCAAATTTTGGAAAATTCCCTTCAGAGCCTAGGAGATCATCACACAACTGTTTTCACAGGCTGAGTGGTATTTAACATGATGAGAGCAACTGGAGAGTTGAGCTTGATGTGTAAAATCAGCAGAGTAGCCCCCTACGCTGCACAAAAACCGAAAAAGTCAGTTTGGTGTGCTGCCATTTCTACATCTTCTGCAGCCTCTTTGCCTGCCAGCAAACCGTGTTTGTTGTGTGTTGTTGTTGTGCAGCGCTTCAGAGAGGTAACTACAAACAAAGTTGCAAACATCCCTCTAATGTCACCAGCACCTCCAAGGCTACAACTTCCTCCCTGTCGATCCCATTTGAAAGTATGTCAGTCAAAAGCGTCAACTGGAACTGTAACATTCTCGGCTGGAAATCCCCAACGGCCGATAACGCTGTTACCCTGAGGCAAACCACTCTGCCTTAATTGCTCCAGTAAGAACCTATAATAGAGTTCAGAATAGATAAATAGACGAGCGACAATGACGCTGCACTGAGGAGACTTGACAAATCCCTCCACAGTAATCTAACCCTGGATTTCCCACAGTTTGGAACATCTATCAGCACATGCCTGTGTATAAACAAAATACTGCATCTATTTATACAGAGAGCAGCAATTGCCCTTTCTCATAATAGCCACTGCTATCTAAATAAAGCCTTCAGCGACGTTAGATTCCATGTCACAAAATTACAGCCCTGTAAACAGTCTGCTGCTTGACTAAAAGATTTCTGTGTTTCACATTTTACTGTTATGTTCAAAAGGCTATTCAACGTCTAATAGATAGTTTTCCTTATCAGTACTAACCTCCTGTGGAGAAAATGAGAGATAATGAGGGGGGAAACCTTTCCAAGCTGTCTGTGACGTCACTGCTGCAGCAGTCCCACTGGCTCTCTGCTCGATCACCTCTTTCTCTATGTATTTGCGCCTGCATTCCCCATTTTCCTCACATCCTCTGACCGTCTGTCATCTCCTCTCTCTCTCGTCCCCCTCTCCCATCTCTGTCTAAATCACCATTTAACACCGCAGAACTCTCTCTCTCTCTCTCTCTCTCTCACTCCAAGTCCATAGTCTTTCCCTTTTGCTGCAGATTAGACCGGGAACGCAAGTCATTGTGATGCACTGCGCGTACAACACCACAGAGGAAGAATTGGTTGTTTAATCTGCCCTAATAGGGTGATACCGACTCCGTGTAGACAGAATGGTCACAGTTATTAAGCGCTACAAATTTTACTCTGGGCCTGTAAACATGCATGAAATACTAATGGAGAAGCTTGATTCTGAAAATTACAGCATGAGGAAGAAAATGCAAGGTTGTCATCATCATCATCATCATCACTCCCATCCAGCCATCCTTCATCATCAGCACCAAAACCATCGGTTTTGTCATCTGCTCACATTATCACAACATCATCATCACCTCATATCTATTACTCCCATTATCATCAATTCCACCATTATGACATTTGCTATTAACACCATCAACATCATTATCAGGCCAGATTCTGCCACCACCTTGTCTCGGTTTGAATGCAATGCATGTGGTGACACTGATGAACGCTGACATCTTTACATCTTTATTGTGACAGCCCCTACAGATGCCTAGTGACCTTATGTGTCTGCCCAGGAGGCATTTTTCATAGTGGGGAAACTGAAGTGGGTGCAGAGCCATTTATTTCTAATGGTGAAGCACTCAGTGGTTCATAGATTGAGTATTGATGAAATGTCTGTGTACCAGCAGAATTTCAGCCCTGGGATAGATAGTTTACTTTGGAGTTTTATTGAAACAAAATTTGTCTAGAGTAACAGCTCATCCTAACCATGGTGTGGGAAGAATTACGTTTATTTGCTCACAATATAACACTGCAATAATGCATCTCAGTAATTACAGTTTTAACAATGTCATGTGCAAAACAGATATAAAGCTATATGAACTTCTGTTATGTCAATAGGAAGGGGTTACCATCAAAGATATAGTCAGACATTTTGTAAAATATTCTTTTTCACTTTCCTGCAGTTAGAAAAGACTGATAGCTACCACTCTCATGTCTGTACACTGAATTCAAAGCTAGCCAGTAGTCAGTTAGCCTAGCTTAGCATAAAGAATGGAAACAGGAGGAAACAGCTAGCCGGATTCTGTCCAGAGAACAACCAAAAACCGCTTACCAGCACCTCTAAAGTTCAATAATCAACACAATATCTTGATGGTTTCATACATAACAAAAGCGTCAAATTGGCGATACCTCTATCATGCTTCAGCGGATTCAGCCTCCTGTCCGGTTTGTTGACACAGTTTAGGAATCACTGCAATGAGTGAAGATTGTGTAGTAATGACAAGATAGTTCACTTCACCCACCGACACACAAGCAATGAAGAGACTGTATTTTGGCATTGCACAATATCTTTGCAGCATCAAAGTAAAGTTATTTTAGGACGTTACTTCACGACATACATATGTGTACGTGAGTGGTGGCAGTTTAACAAGGAGGTGCATTTTGCTGATTTTTTTTTTGCTGATTGCCCTCTCAAATCGTCTGCTGATTACATGGATGTAAGTCCAACACAGAAAAAAACTGTAACGGTGTTAAGTAGCATAGACTGTATATAAAGAGGTAAGTAGTCAGTGATACAGTTAGCTATACAATGATAGCCACGTTAATTACGTCTGATGTCAAACGTCCTACGTCGAACGTCTTCACGCCTTAACGCGTCGAACGTGTTAACACGTTACAACGCGTCGAACACATGGATGTATTATTATGTCCAAAGGTTAAAAAATAAAATAAAAATAAAATTCACCAAACTAGCACCTCAAGCTCACTTATTAACACAGCATATCTTATTTATTCATCCATACACAAACAAAAATGAAAAAATGATGTGCCCAGCCACAGTCCACACAATTAGCACCCATAACACCACAAGGTTTGTATTAAACAAACGAGATATAATATGTTCATTAGTAAAATTTAGGGGTGCTGTTTAGTGTAGGCAGATTTATTTTGGTAACTTTGGACAGAGCCAGAGTTCCCCCTGCTTCCAGGCTTTATGCTATATTAAGCTAACGGTCGCCTCGCTGTCTTCATATTTAGCATGCAGTCCTGAAAACACTATAATTACTCACATCTAACTCTCGGCAAGAGAGCAAATATGTGTATTTTCTTAGAAGGCAATATATTCTTTAAACAAGTGATCATTATAAGACATCGTTAAAAATTAATTTCGTGCTCTCAGTGAGCAGTCATGGTATAAACCAAATACACTCTACAAGTACAGTGCTGCTGCACACACACACACACATGAGCTAGAATGTGGATTTGGTGTCATATATAATACACTGTGAACCTAGAAAGAGAAAAAATAATTGGCCTCAAACATGAGGCCTTTATTTCACTTCATTACTTAATACAATCCTCAGTCTCTCCACAGACAATGAAACCTGCCGAAGTCACTGAAGACACTGCATTATGTCTGATGGTGGCCTCATGTGCCATAAACGTCAATTCTAATTACGGAGGGAATTAGTGCTGGGTCTTGCTGTGCTAAGACAGACTCTTCCTTATCAGGAGATGATGAAAGCATTAGGTATTTAATAGGACCAGGGACCCTGCTGAGCACAGTTAAACTTTAATCCTTACTTCCAGTGGTTTATAAATGATACAAATGGGAATGAACTGACAAACAGGCTTCTGTTTAGCCTGACTGGGCTCAGACTAAATTCAAATTTACTTGAGAATATCAAAAAGGCTTCAGTTTATTATGCAGAATCAACATAATAACCCAAAATGATGCAAAATGTAATTTAAAATGTAAATAATTTGAAACCTGTGTGCTGTAAATCTCCTTCTACAGCTCTCTATCATTATGTAAGATAATGCAGTAGGGCCTAAATTTACAGCTTTTATCTAAATGTACAGAACATAATATCCTACCTGTAGACCATGCTGGTGCTAGGTTGGGGAGATGCCTGAAAAAAGTGGCTGTGTACATGAAGAAGGTCCTCCAAACTCTGCTGCTCCCGAGATCTGCTGGCTTCGAAACTTCCTGGAAGACAGCTGGTGGGGCTCGAGGGGTACACCCTGGTTCCTGCCCCCTGCCTCTGCTGGATGGAACTGGGGCAGCGATCCAGCCTCGGCCCCCCTCTCTGCCTGGGCACAGGGATCTCACTACAGGCTGCCTTGAGATACATGTTTGGATCAACCTTGTCTCCCACAGGCTGACGGGACACTTTCTTTTGTTAGCAAATCTCTTTCAATATATTTAGTCGTCCTGTGGAGGGAATCTGGCCTAAAAACATCTCCATGTAAGTGCAAAGCAATGCCGGTCATGCGGAACCACAGAGGATGTCTGTGTTTGTTTGCTGAAGAGTTTTTGTCATGCCTAGGGCTAACAGAGTGATTTAGAGCAATGACACTATTTCAAACAAAGTACACATGTGCGTGGACAAAGACAAGACAGCTGGGCGAACAGACACAGGCACACACAAATAAAATTAACAGTATCAAAGGAGATAGCAGCTAGGCAGCCAGACACATCTCTGTATGCCATACCTGTGATGTCAACTTTATTCTTAGATGATTGACAAATTAAAAGACAAAGGCAGCTTTTATTTGAGCTCCTGGTGGCTCCAGCAAGAGAAGCCTGCTTGTCTGTGAGGCAAGCCGAACAAAGCCGGAGGGATATTTCTGTCTACTTGTCAGAGATATCTTGATACATCTGTTGCATGTACAGCAGCAGAGAAAAGAAAATGTGATCCATCTAGTCTGGTATCATTTCCTTAAAGTGAGTGATCAAGGCCTAAACCACGCATACACAGATATTTATCACTGCAGGAGTTTTCCTTTATTCCTAATGATGACAGAAACAGAAAGGCAATGAGGAATGTCTGTTAGTATAAAAAGCATGTACATACGTCTCAAATCTCCTCTCTCTTGGTTAGTTGTATCTGCCTGCCCTCTTGTGGGCCGAGAGGATACAGAGAGAAAATCCTTGTTTTACACATTGTGCACGTCAAACATGAGATGCCTAAAGTCTTGTAAGTTACGTTTGTACATTTTGTACATGCAGGAACATGCCGCTCATCAGAGACAATCAAGAAGATTGACACACACACACACGCTGACGCTAACCAACTAACCGACACATCCATCACTCATTCACAGGCCTAAACGTACGAGTATATGAGCTGAAAATGGAGATAAGATGTTGGATGAATGTGGGGGAGCTGAGAGCACCTCTGTGTGTGTGCTGCGTCCTCCCACTCAGTGTGCAGTGTGAGAGGCAGACACAGAGCATTTAGTCTATTTCAGTCCCTGAATATGTGAGGTCTTTTCTTCACTCTTCCCTCCAAGACCAGAGTGACTCATCCACGCTTGTACACAATCTGACTGCTGCAGGCAGCAAGGCGACGCCGTGAGAAAAATTAGACCCTCAAAATGGAATAACGCTTCGGTCAATCTTGCGTAAATGCCTTAACTTGCTCTCACAGATCGACATTGTTGTTGCAATTCACTCTAGGTTTACAGCAAACACGGATCTGTAATCTTATCTTAGTCGTGTCTTCCGTGCACTCTCTTTTTGCTTTTTGTTTTGCTTCATGTTGTTTTTTTGTTCAGCCCTGTCATGAAAATATCACAAATAATTAAATAACTGTAAAGGTTTAGTAGAGACAAAAAAGATCTTCAAATAGTATCTTCTTTTCACTATTTTTTGTAAGTAAAGTTTAATATAGACCAAGCTGACAAGGCAAAAAAATTCCTTGCCCTGAAAGCACGAGGAACAGGTTATCATTTACTGGCAAATGCAATGACATTTCCTCATTGAGATTGGGGTGGTATGTATGGTACAGTTTGACAAAGAAAACAGGTCTGGGTATAGTGTATAGGGATGGAATGGTATTTACATTTTGAAAAAAAAAAAAAACTTATATCCTGTGGAAGCAGGTAAAACAGGTTGGGACGTTATCTCTCTGAAACCTAGCAGATGAGCTGACAAAGACGAACACAAGTCATTCAAAGATGAAGACCTCGGTGGCTCTGTTGGTTCTGTGCCTCCTCTGCCTGTCTGTGGCTGAGGTTTCCAGCCTCCTCCCAGCCTCATCTTGGCCCTGTGAGCAGAGAATAAAAGAACTGGAGGCCAAAATGACAAATGCTGAAAAACTGTTAGAGCAGCTGAAGGAAGCAACAGGTAGGAGCTGTTTGATTCTTTTTCTTTATTAGTACTGTCATCACCTTGTACTTCATGTATTACATTAAAGCCAGCCAGCTTTGAAAAGCAACACAAATAATGCCAGTCACATTAATTGATTGAATTCAAAATTTTTGAATCCAGTGTTGAATTTGTTTCTGTATTGCCTTCTACTCACATCAAGCTCCTCTGTCCAGTGGAGGTCCTTTGTAGACAACCCATGCTCCCCAGGGGAGAGCAGATTATAGGTCAGTTATTTTTGCAGGTATTTGGTGAGTAAACAAAATTCGAGACAAACTATGTAGATTAAAATTCAGCCAAGTTAGAACAAGTTAGAACACCAAATCCAGTGGCAATACATCTAATAGTTGTTGAGAAATTCCTCTAAAAATCACAAATGTCAACCTCATGATGGCAGGGATCACCAAACTCATTAGGGTACACTGTCTGGGAACCCTGAATGTCTGCAACCAAATTTTGTACCATTTTATTTGGAAGATCTTGAGATAGTTCACAGGATAAGCAAAACAGTGACCTGCTGGTGGGACAAATGAAAACGTCTGATTCATCCTCTGGGCACTGCAACTTCCTGGTAGTTGTTGATATTTTAGACTCAATTTAGGTCCATACATTTTAGCAAAAAAAAGAAAACCATAGATTGCCTAACGTGAAACATTTCTGCCTTCTTTTGTCCCTGCCTAATCTCACATGCAAACCTATGGCAGCTGGATAAATTGCCTGTTTGTCTGTTTGCTTTATTTTTTTTTACCAGAGTTACACCAGCCGTTATAGTGATCTACAAACCTAACTTCTAAAAGACAGTGTAGAAGAGAATTTCCCAAAATGTTGAACTATTCCTTTAAAGTTGACACAGTCATAGGGAAGCTATGGGTCAACATCTGAGACTGCTTGACCTTACATATGACAATATGGTATATTGTCAGAGTTCATGTGGTTCAGTGTTTTAACAATAATAAAGGCATAAAAACCCTTCAAGAATCTTTACTAAGAAGTTCATAAAGAAGGTATTTTAGGAGGATGTATCTGCAGTGGTTGGAAGGTGGCAGTGTTTTCAGGAACATTTGATGATCTCTTTGAATGTCACTATTTCTGTCTGTCCAAATGGAGCAGTACAGCGCTAAGGTCATGTCCTGTGTCATGGGCACCTGAGGAAGGACAGACTGTGACAATGCAAACAATTTATTTCCACACGCTCAAGAGGAACTGTGTGTCTGTTTCAACATTTCATAGATCTGAGGTGACGTTACCGCAACACAGGAAGCGCCCTATCATCCACCCTTCCTGTTCCCCGTACACTAAAAAAGCCCAACGTATCAGTGAGCTGTGGTTGACAGATTTATATGCAATAAAATGCCGATGTAAACAGGTGAAATCTTGCAGAGGATCAGCTGAATGTAAAATGACTTTTACCTAACATGTATTACACATATTGAACTACGCCAGGCAGCTTTGTTAACTGAGCAAAACATAGAGGATGAGCTGATAGAGACAAACATGACTTGGACCTCAGTTGCTCTGTTGAGGCCAGTGACCACATCACACAGCTGTAGTAGTTATAATGAGAGCAAAGGAGGAATTCAGGTGACAAAATCCATGTTAGGAGGAAGTCGGGTCGATGGAATGAATCTTCAATAAAACACAAGACTTTGACGTGGGAGATTAATTTTCATTTCCTGTTCAAAACCAATAGTCATCATCATCAATAGTCAACCCCCAGCATGATCCTTCCATAAACCTAACCAAGATGTTTTTGTGTCCAGCTAACCAAACTGTCACAGTCCCATAACTTTAACTACACTTTTATCCTTGTAACCATGACAACAAAGGTACGATTATGCCTCTGGTTAGAGAACTTGTTGCAAATAAGGGCCAGATATTCCATACAGAAAACCTAGTATAATTTTTAATTCATATCTAAGTCAAATGTTGAATATGCTTTTGAATTGATATCTCATGTTTCTATTTCATTGTCCATCCTAGTGTTACGTATAAAATGAAGCAAACTCTCCAGTTCCTCTCAGATCTATGGAGCTTTTTAGCATCTTTTAGCTTATTATTTTGGTTTTACAACATGCAACTTTATTGGTTTGGCTCACGCTCACTGCTTTCATTAGTGTTGTTTGTGGCCACAGCAAGAAGTTGATTTGAGGGAAACTACTGTAAGCTACCTGCCCACCAAATGACAAACTAGCTAGCTTAAAATTATAAATTAAAGTTCCTAACGTGGGCAAATAATGTGAGAATAGGCAACTATAATGCTAATAAGTTCACCATATCAATTTGATAAAATTATGTCAGTGTTGTGTTCACAACTTGCTTCAACTGCCACCAAGTGGCCAAAAATAAAAATTGCATTTTGGAATTAATGTATTTAGAGAGAATATATAAGAACAACTTCGGTTCACTTTTTCATGTTTTATTCTTAATTTACAGTACAGTATCATTTCAAACATACAATAGATTACTAAAAGACTTTAAATAAGAGGAGCCAGTGAATTCAAAACAGGAAACAGAAAATTGTGCTTCTTTCAACATCAGATACAGTGTACTAAGATGTGGTCTTCCTCCTCCTCATTATTACACTTCCTCCTTATAATCCTCGCATGTTTCTTCTCGTGAACCCTGAAAACTTTCCAAAAATAAAAAAATAAAAAAATAAAAAAATAAAAAAATAAAAAAATGGCATGGCTGATAAATATAGCAGGCACCATATTAAGTCAAAATGTACCACTGTATCTTTTTTTTCCATGTAAAAAACACAGAAATATTAAATCATTACCAGTTTGTTTTAAAGGACCCCTGAGCAGACACAGATGCAGTGAGGAGGTGATGAGGAGCACATAGAGAGAGTTAGCCAGATGCTGAATGAAGGAAGACAGACTGTGTATAGGCAGCTGGGCAGAGAGAAAGAAAGTAGAAGAGAAAGACAGAATGGCAATCAAGACAGTTGAGCTGATGTGACTTGAACTGAACTGATAGATTTGTACAAATCAAGATCTGGTGATGCTAAGGAGAAAGGGGCTCAGGTTGAGGTGATTTTTATTATATGTGTGTTAATGCCTGTGTGTGTTGTGTCATAGTTAAGGTAGCTGTCTGCCATTATAGTATATTCCACATTATACACTGCAGTTACCTTTGTTAGCCTAAGCACTCATTTTCAATTTGGCACATTTTAATACCTCTACAAGTTATGTACTGTGCAAAATTACAGGCTCGGCCATTACAGTCTGAAAAGAACCAACAGACACCAAACTGTGACACTGACATCTCAGAGCAGATTTTTAATTAGCACAGAGCAGTCGCAGTGGCACAGTGAAATAAATGAAGAGTGCCATTTCACTTTCCTCCCCCGTTGAGTGGTAATGTGACAACACAGGATTTCATTGTTCATTGGACATCCATGAACCTCGAGGCCAGCAGTTTTATTCATATCCCTGTTATTACGCCTGATAATAGACAGTTGTAGGAGTCAGCTCAGCAGGCTGCTGAGGATGGTGGCTAATCAAAATAAAAAGGTTTATAAAATTGTCAGACTTTCTTTAATTGGAATAAATATTACATTTACATTAATTATGGTTCACTGTGAACTTTTAATTCTAAAGATTTTCTGTTCTGTATCTATTTCTTAAGTGGATCTACAAATTATATTGTACAATTTGTAGATCTGAAGTGGTCTATTGAATCATCCTTAAATGTAAAAGCATTGCTATGAATAGGACTCCATACCCTGTTTTCTCTCTCTCAGTTGTACCTGTCTGCCCTCTTGTGGATCGAGAGGATACAACAGCCAGATCCTATGAAAAATTCTGATCTACAGCTGCATGCCAGGCTTATTAAGTTACAGCTTACAGATCTACTTTTTGCCCAGACAAGAAACATGCAGCCATTCAGAACCAATCATGAACACAGAGGATGGATGCATGTACCCACATATACAGAGGCACATCCATTAGTCATTCACAGGCCTAAATGTACAAGTATATGGGCTGAAAATGGAGATAAGATGTTGGATGAATGTGGGAGAGCTGCGAGCACCTCTGTGTGTCTGCGGCGTCCTCCCACTCAGTGTGCAGTGTGAGAGGCAGACGCAGAGCATTTAGTCTATTTCAGTCCCTGAATATGTGAGGTCTTTTCTTCACTCCTCCCTCCAAGACCAGAGTGACTCATCCACGCTTGTACACAATCTGACTGCTGCAGGCAGCAAGGCGATGCTGCTAGAAAAATCAGACCCTCAAAATGGAATAACATCGTGGTCAATCACATGCAAATACTTTCACTTGCTCTCAAGGATTGGCCTCTATCACTTATTGGCGTTTGTAGGTGTGTGTCTGTATCATGTGATGTGTTATCTTTCTTGTGTCCTCTTTTATATCTTGTTTTTCTGCTCCGGATTATCTTAGGACTACCATAAAACACCACCATTAAAGTGTTATAAGAATAAATGCTTCCGAGAGCAATGGTCAAAAACCTCTCTCTCTGTGTTGTTATTTTTAAGGATAAGGCTGGAGCTTTTACTATTTTGTTTTTGTCGTCAATATATTGCAACAAAAGTCTAAGTCAGCCATTGTCCTAATTTATACATATGTGTATGTGTGTGTGTGTGTGTGTACATATATATTTAAAAAGAAACCATAAATATATAGTTTAATTTTTGAAAAATGGCTAAATAATTTACAAAAACAGCTGGGGATTGTAGTTTTTATCCACACCAGTCCAGTGTACACCACAGTTCGGTCACTTTTGATCCTCTGATTTTTTCCCATCAGTAGTTTGGTACAGATATCTGTGGCACACAGCGGATGAATCGCACTGTCTTTGGTAATCCTTCAACTTTTCATCTAGTGGCATCATTAGGTCAACATTTTTATTCGTCTGATACTTTGGTTTGTGACTAAATACCTCCAAAACTAATGATATTTCCGTCAGCCTCACCTGTACTTTGTGTTTTGTACTAATCAGCAATTTTTTCTATGCTATTACACTAAACTACAATGGATGATGGACAAAACCACATGTGGGATCGACTCATAATAAATTGCATTCATTGTAATGTCATTTTTGGATAATGATGAAGGTCTATTGCACAGAAGAATGTATAGAGATAAGATGTTGGGTGAATGTGGGTACTGTCTTTGCAGCTTTGGCTGACAGTTGATTGTTGGTCCAAGTCATTTCATGGAAGCTGAGGTGATAAAACTGTAACCAAAGAAACCTTTGGCCAGTTTCTTATCATAACACTAATAAGAATCTGTTTGTTCTGGTTCATCAAAAAAGAAGCAAACAACCTTTCTCATAAATTCAAGGATATTTCCTTCTTCGGGTGGTATATAAAGGCATAGTGGGAAGAGTTGGGGTAGATGAACAGAAATAATTAAAAGATGAAGACTTCAGTGGCTGTGTTGGGTCTATCCCTCTTCTACCTGGCTGTGGCTGAGGTTCTGCAGCTGGATCAACAAGCAGAAGACATGAATAAGACTGAGAGTGCCAGCATTCAGCCAGCTTGTCCCTGTGCTGGTGACATGACAGAGATCCAGAAAAACTATAATCGACTTGTTTGGACCTTAAGAGAATTGGAGGTCAAACTGCAAAACACTGAGAAACAGCTACAGAATCTGAGGAGAGAGGCCCAAGGTAAGAGCACACAGTAAGACATAGGTTTTTATTCTGTCTCTGTAGGTATCACTTTCATTCAGGTTGAGTTGTCTTTGAACAAAACAAATATTATGATATCCCCCTGTCTTTGTGTTGCCTTACAAGGTAACAAGGTGGCATTTGGAGCATCCATCAGCAATGTTGGAAATATTGGACCCTTCAATGCTGAGATCACACTGACCTACAAGAATGTCTACTCAAACACAGGCGCATACAACCCTTCAACAGGTAAACTTACAGTAATGATAAATGTTTATAGATATATGGATTCATTTGAAGGGTGGCACGGTGGTGAAGTGGTTAGCACTGTCGCCTCACAGTAAGAAGGTTCTGGTTCAGGCCTGGGGCTTTTCTGTGTGGACTTTGCACGTTCTCCCTGTGCCTGCGTGGGTTCTCTCTGGGTACTCCAGCTTCTTCCCACGGTCCAAGGAGACATGCGCATTAGGTTAATTGGTGACTCTAAATTGCCCGTAGGTGGGAATGTGAGTGTGAATGGTTGTTTGTCTATATGCGTTGGCCCTGCGATGGACTGGCGATCCATACAGGGTGTACCTTGCCCAGTGACAGCTGGGATAGCGGATAAGCGGTATAGATAATGGATGGATTCATTTGACTGTGGATAAGATGGAAAGCACAACAGCTGCTGTACTTAAAGTAGTATAAAGTAGCGTAAGATATAACTCTCTCTGTTGATCATCCTCAGGTATTTTCACTGCTCCAGTCAAAGGAGTCTACTACTTCAGCTTTTCTGGTCACAATATATCATCTAGACCGATGGGGCTGCGACTGATGAAGAATGGAGTGCAGATGGTTACTGTGTACAATCATCCAGCTGGACACCGCTATGAGACAGCAACTAATGGCATAACTCTACAACTTGAAGTGGGAGACCAGGTGTACATGAGACTCCGGGCAAACACCTGGATTTTTGATAATGCTAATAACCACAGCACCTTCATTGGCCATTTGTTATTCCCCCTGTAAATGAAATGAAGGTCAGATAAGCCAAAGAGGGAGAGCTTTAAAGAAGAGAAGCAGAGTAGTAAGTACTCACTATATTACTGTTGCTGGTGGTGGTAAAGTTAAGATTTAAAAATGGAGACTCAAATTGATGTGAGAGAGAGAGAGATAGGACGTAGACCTACATATTTCAGGGGAACAGTTAGCTGAAAATTGTAGATGATAGCAGCTGAGGCAATTTGAATCAATGTAAATATTCAAAATAATGCAAATCAAGAGGAATAACTATCAATATTGAAAACTGTATATTCATTGGTATTATGTCTGCCTTTACAAAGTATTTTTTTATTAATAAAGGTACTATTACTCCAGTTCAAACAAAGGTGCAATCATTTTTAAAAAAAAAATCCTTTGCCTTTCATTTGATATGAGCTACACCATTTCATACCTGTAATTCAAATGCAATACCCTAGATAGCATTTTTATTTTTTAAGTTCATTATTATTTTCCCATTTGGAAATGAAAGTCAATTAAAATCCAAATTCATTGTTATTTTAGTCACAGTGAGTTTGTATTTCAGATACACTGACAAATGTTTGTTGAAAAAAAATATATAAATAGATATTTTTGTATTTAAATTTTGTTATACATCACATGCATAAAGATTGCACAAATGGTCATTTTTCAACTAAAAATGAATTTATTTTAATACCGGCAGTTCTGAACTTCCATACATTTATAAATAGTGCTTACACTTATTCACCGTCTTGTCAAGGCCAAGAGTTAGATCAAAAGATTGATAACACTGTCATGTCAAAGTCCAAAAACTGGTGATAGCACAAAAAGGCAAATATGTGTACAGACATGAGTGTGGTATCTTCAAACCTTTCTTCTACAAGACAGTGTGGAAGAGTTTTTCCAAAAGTGTTGACCTATTCCTTTAAAGTTAAGACACAGAGATAATATTTGTGACAGGGAAGCACATGATCACGCTTGACTGTCCATATGTTTACCAGAAATAGCTCTTGGCTCTGCTGCGTCACTGTGACTAAAACAGAGAGGTTGTGTTGGTATCATTGTAAATTTACAAGAATGCAACTTTACAGGGCTTTCATTTTGGTTCCATTTCAGTAAACAAAGTTGAACTATCATGTATTTTTATGTATTTTATAAAAAAAATCAACAGAATGCCATTTAAATGTACATTTCTGAGAAGCAGTTTTGTCCATGCATAACTACATCCTCTTTCCTCTGCGGTTATAGACACTACTGTTGCAAAATCTTGGTCAAGCTTTAGCTACAAATAGGGCATAAGTTGAAAGACAACTTTCTTGTGTCTACATTTTGTCACTGGGTAAACCCAGTTTCACTGCTGGGGTCAGACTGAGTGTGTGTGTTGTCATTTGCCACACTGGTTTGAGTCCATGTGTTTCACTGTTTTAACAATAATATAGCCATGAAAGCCTTTTAGGAGGAGGTGTCTGAGGTGTCTTTTCAGGGCCATCAGATGACCTCTTTGACTGTTACCATTTCTTTCTCAGGCTGTCTGTCCAAACAGCTCGTAGATAACCAACCGTAACAACTACTGTAAATTACTGTCATATGATCTTGCTGGCTTCTTTGCTCAGACCAGATCACATGGAGTCATTGCATGCGAAGCCACACAAGTGAGATCTATTCATCCTCCTCCCACTCTGTGCCTCTTCTTCATTTTCTATCAAGTGCTCCATTCTTACTTTGACATTATTTCCTAAAGTGCATGAGGTTTGGCTCAGGTTGAGAAAAAGAAAAGGTCTCGGAGCAGTACAGCACTGAGGTCACGTCCTGTGTCATGGGCACCTGAGGAAGGACAGGCTGTGACAACGCAAACAATTTATTTCTACACGCTTAAGAGGAACTGTGTGTCTGTTTCAACATTTCATAGATCTGAAGTGAAGTTACCGCAACACAGGAAGCGCCCTATCATCCACCCTTCCTTTTCCCCATACACTAAAAAAGCCCAACGTATCAGTGAGCTGTGGTTGACAGATTTGCATGCAAAGAAATGCTGATGTAGCACAGATTATAGGCGTAGACGCTTTATGCTAAACAGGTGAAATGATACAGATGATAAAATGAATAGAAAATTGTTTCTTAGCTTATACGTATTACTATGCTATGCCAGGCGACTTGTGAAACAGTAGGGTTTGTGTAATATTGCTGTAAGCAGAAGAGGATGTCAGTTTTCAGGCAAACCTCCACCTCAGGGATTTAGGGAAAACTGTATTTGGAATATTATTGTAATTCATTATATATTATACAATGTTTTTTTAATGTTAATACAGTCTTGCAGACTGACAACATTACTTCATCAGGATATTTTGGGTATGTGTATGTACAACTCTTGTGGTCAATAATGATGCAACAATTCGTAAGCAGCATTTTAGGGTTGTAAATGGTCCGGGTGGAGCTAGTTTCAACTATTTCACATACAGTTACATAGTTTGGTCACCCACCAGTGTTTCACATAACAAATCTGAGTGGTTTTGAAATGATCATTGGGGTAGGAAAGAGGATAAAACAAGGTTCTGCTACACATATTTGTATAAATGTAATGTTATTTATAATGTAAAATTAGAATCAGAAAAGTAAACGTACTCCAGCTGTCATATAAATGTAGAGGAGTAGAAGTATAAACTATTGTAAAATGTAAGTAGAAGTAGCTCAAAACTGTACAGAAGTACGATACTTGAGAGGATGTATTTGGTTATTTTCCACTGATAGGCAGGATGTGACAGCAGTCCTGCTGTTGCTCATTCTATCTGTTGTGTTAGGTAGTATTTTACACCAGTGAAGCAGAGTGAACACCTTCAACCACTCTCTAGGATCAAAGATCAGTAGCTTCATCAGTTTGACACATCCGCCTTACAACGTGTTTTGTGCTGTGTTTCATTTTTTAGAATCTCAATCTGTAGAGACCGTATGAAAATATTGGGTTTTTTGATGATAAGCAAATGTCTGACCCCTAATAGTGAATGTTACAATGAGCCTCACATGATACATACTTATCATTAAAGGTAAAACCTTTTTTCCAACCAGACAGAAAGGTCTATGAGTTAGGAATTACCGGCCTCACTGTCTTTACCTGGGACTTGAATAGTGTGAGTGTGTCCTTAAGATTAAATTTGGTAATCTGACCTTGAATCTCTGTGGTAAGAGGGACACTTGAGGCAGAAGCTCATTGGCCAGTCTGAGGAGCAGCTTACCAAATACCAGCCTACAGTATGTATGGCTGATTGAACTTGGCTGTAGACACAAAAAGCCCTCTCTGTGCTCTACTCTGCAGCCTAGAAAACATGCGGCGAGAAAGAGGGGAAACAGCTCTCCCCAGCTAAACACACTTACTGGAAACCCTACCCACTAACCAAACAACTGGACTGAGAAGTTTTTTATTTGGCCCGGCCATGATGGCTGCGATCACTTACTTTATACCAATACTAATAACTAGATATTGAAGGCGATTCAGCATCATGTGAACAATAAACATTCAAAACTCTTCATTTTTGTAAACAAGTGTAAAATATGGCATCTAGTGCCACATCTATTACCACAATATATAAATACCAAGAAAAGCTGCATGTGTCTGACACAAGGAAAACAGAAGAATGAAATGTTAAGATCTGCAACTTATTATTATTTTCATTCGGCTTTTTTTGGATTAATTGATTAGTCATTGAAAAATATGCAACACAACTTCCCAGAGCCAAGGGTGGCGTCCTCAAAATTCTGATTTAAAACAGGAGAGAAGCAGCAAATCCTCACACTGGTGAAGCTGGAACTAGAAAATGTTTCAAATGTTGTTTCATAAATTACTTAAATGATTGATTATCAATCTTATCTGATTAATTTTCTGTTGGTTGACTACAACACTGAAACTGAGTTTAAAGTGCCCCTAAAGTAAAATGTATACACTTTATGTTACCAACACAGACAATCACAGCACACAGTGTTACGTAAAATGCATTTTGTATTACAAGTCTTTCAAACTGACAGGTGGATGGCAGAAGATTTGTCCAAAGGGAGAATTACAATTACGGTAAGTCAAAAATGTCACATTTTTAGAAAAGAAAAGAAAAAAAAATCTAGATAATACAGACAGACATGGCTTGCCATTCACTGAACCAAAATGTTCTTGTTGGAATAAGTACCTCGAGAAACGGCCTGAATCTGACCCTGAAAACAGCAGGTCTGTTACAAGTTTAGCTTCCTGACAGTAAAAACAGGGAGGAGGCGCTTCTTTACTTTTTGACACCAAAAACGAAACCAGAGAGAGAGTATACCGAAAACTGCTAAAAAGTTCTGATTGCCATCAAGACGCACTGCAGAGGAAGAAGGGCTCATCAGTTGGCACAGTCACAGGAGTTTTCTTAGGAAGGCACTTGACATGGGGTCACGGCGTTTCCCCCATGCAGCGACAGCAATGCACTAAGGTCCTCGTTTGTGCACACTGAGGAGGGACACCGTCAGCTAAGTGCAAGTTCCATGATAAATCCACTTTCACCAGACCAGAGAAGAGAAGGGGCGAAAACAAAGAAACAAACAAACAAAGAAACCCATGTAGGCGTTACACAACTCCACCACAGTCCACAGCTTCAAATACAGTGTCTCAGTGGGTGGGTCTGCGCCTCTTGGATCGCACTTGACCTTTCGGAGCAAGGTTGAAATTGGATTTGAGTAAACCTGTGCAAGGCTTGAGTGGTGATTGATAAGTTTTTTTTTTTTTTTTAAAAATTTTCGGGCCCCCCTCCACCCCCCCCCCCCCCCCCCCCCTAAAAAGGCCCTAAAAGCAACCAGTCCCCATCTCTGCCTGGGGATTTGGCATAATAACCCCCCCACCCCCCCCACCCCTCCCCAATCATATCACCACCACTACCACCACCACCAGCAATCTCCAAGACAGATGGACCCAGCCCAGAAGATGTAACAGTATAACTCAACAAATAAAAAAATAATAATAATAAAAAAAAACACATACAAAACAAAAAACAAAAACAAAAAAGAATAACCAGAAAACACGTGTCTCTTAGGTTTCACAATAAGACATTCCCATTGAGGCACATTTCCAGAGAAGTGTCATATACAAAGCTATAAAAAAAATCCCAAAACATTCAAGTACTTTGTCATGTAAACACTTTTCCAGACTATTATACATAATCGATTGTTGTTGTCGTCGATTTTTGTTTGTGTGCAACAATAAGACAACAGTGTGGGGAGAGAATACTTTTGCAAAAAAAAGCCTGCAAGACAAGTTAGAAGCTCAAATTCAGCCCGGATACACTGTTTCTGTATGGAGTTTTTTTTTCTTGTTTTTTTTTTTTTTGTTTTGTTTTGTTTTGTTTTGTTTTGTTTTTTTAGAGCAGGACACATGAACAGCACTTGTCGCCACCACTGGGGACAGTTGAATAGTTCATCTGTCTGACTATTTCTGCAAACAGTTCGTCGACCGATCCTTTATTTTTGGCTGAAGTTTCCATGAACGGGCAGTTCCAGTCCTGGGCCAGCGCCTTGCCTTCCCCGGAAGACACCTCTCTCTCCCCCTCCAGGTCCACCTTGTTTCCCACCAGGATCATGGGCACCCTCTCGTACCTCTTCACCCGTATGATCTGGTCCCTCATGGGCTTGATGTCCTGGAAGCTCTGCTGGTTGACCAGGCTGTAAACCAAAATAAAGCCCTGGCCGTTCTTGATGTACAGGTCTCGCATGGAGGCGAACTGCTCGGTCCCCGCCGTGTCCAGGATCTCCAGCACGGACGGGGACGAGTCCACCTCGATCTCCTTCCTGTAGAAATCCTCTATCGTCGGGTCGTACTTCTCGATGAAGGAGCCCGTCACGAACTGGACCGTCAGGGCGGATTTGCCGACTCCGCCCGACCCCAAAACAACCACTTTGTATTCCCTCATGGCTCAGCGGCAGCAGCAGCGGCGGCGGCGGTGGTGGTGGTGGTGGTGGAGGTGGAGGAGGAAGGGGGGAGAAGAAAAGGCAGACACCTCCTTTTTCCACGACGAAGCCTCCTCTCTCTCTCTCTCTGTGTGTCTCCCTCTCTCTCACCCGCTGACCAGCCCCGATGTTTTCAAAACCGAGCAGGCTTGGGGAGGAGGTGGGGAGGTGGTGGAAGGGGAGGGGGGGAGAAGGCTGCCCCTCTCGCTCGGATCGGAGTCAAATCCCACGCCCCGGGCAGATCCTCCTAGAGCCTGCACTGCGACGACGGCCGCGGAGCACGGATCCGAGGAGAATGACCGCTCCTGGACATTTAGCTCGGCCGATTCACGCGCATTTCTCTCTCCGATCGCGGCACTGTATTGTGCAACGGCGCTGGGAAGAAGCGTGATCGCTTCTCTCCTCGCCTCTCTCGCATGGCGTTTCCTGCCCACATCCTCAGCGCGTCAAAAAACGCCGAGGCTCAGTTCCGCTTTCTTAAAGGAGCCGTCACCCGAAACCTCGGTCAGAGCCTCGGTCAGGTCAGATGACCAGACGGGTAACTGCAGGCGTAGGCATGTCTGTATGGCCGTGCGTGACCTCTGCCCCTCTGCGTACGTACATAAACGTAAACACACTCACAGTCATTGCCCTCAATAAGAGGCTCTTGAGCTGCCCCACTATTACTGTAATTATGAGTATACACAAGTATGTTAATGAGGCAATTCATTAAGCCATTTACATATGACAGCTATCTGACCCTCACACACACACATGGCCAGGGTAGTATTCAAGTTGACACACATTCAAATTGTTTTTGTTTTCTGAACAAGTCGACAACCACAAAGATGCTGAGTTCACTTCACACCCCTAGAGACTAGGAAAGACTCTCATCTGAGAAGCTGATACCTGTGAACTTTTGCTATTTTTACTTAAAAAACGACTCAAATGATGAATCAAAATGGTTGCCAATTATAATAATATAATTCTATCACGAAATTTATCGATTATTATCAAGTATTCACAGCCTTTACTTGAGTCAAAGAAGCAAGTAGCGGTATCAAAATGCAAGTAGCGGTATCAAAATGCAAAATGTTGTGGTGGAGCTAATTCTATCTATTTTATTTACCATTGTGTAGTTTAATCTATGACAATACATCATATTTTGCAAAAAAAATAAATAAAAATAAAGCAAATAAAGCAAATAAAGACTTAGTTTTAGGGCAGAACGTGTTTTCAGTTTAGGAGTGAGACCACCTGTGTTTACATGTGGATCACAGACTGGAAATGAATAAGAAGCACATTCCTTTGTAAACACCTTCTCCAAAAGACAGAAAGTGGGGAAAATAAGACCCCTGATGTCATCAAATGGGAGTCACACTGTGAGTTCATATGGGCTTTGTCTAACTTTCTTTATTATCAGTCGTAACCTAGATAATGCATACAATCTCATGAAAAATGGCCCTGAGCGCAATCAGTTTAACCTTGCACATCTGTCTTGTATCAGTCTCTGTGGAGCTGCTCCAGTCTCGCTGACATTGTACCCTCAAGATGACGACGACTGCTGATGAGGTTGAGGTTCAGAAACAACACTGAACAGATTGTCCCCTTCATGTATGAACTGGGCTAAAATATCATGAGAAACAAACAGAGCATCCATGTGGAATTTCACGTGAATATTTTAGCTTTATGGCATTAACTGAATAGCATGTGTTAATTTGACTCACACATCCAGTACACACAGAGGCAGTGACCACATAACTGTTGCATCAGCAAATCAAATATTGTTTTATTCAGATTTTTTTTTTCATCCATACAGCAAGAGTCAATTATGGCAACAATAAAATGTGCATAAACAAATCTGAAGACAGAATAGTACATTATTGTGTGGCAACTGTTAGCAAATACGTAATTGATGGTTTGCACTTACAAGTAAAAAGCAGTCAAAGCGTATGTGTGCCCCCAGCAGGGAAGAGAAACCTCGGTTCCAGCTAGGAGGCCGAACATCTGGTTTGGAGAGAATGGTGCTTTGGTTCTGTAGCGCCTACACAGCAGCCTTGAGTCAGAAAACACGCTGATGCTGACCGGCGACCGTTACATTCATTTCACAGACTAATTTGCCAAATACGCATTTGGTGTGGTGAGCCTTCACCTGCTGAGTGCACAGACATGATAGCAGGAACAACTTCCCGTGAGTCAGTGTCGGCTGTAATTATATGGCTATGAGAAAGTATCTGGGGTGGATGAGTGCTAATATTTTATCATTCTTTAAATAACATATCTGCTTGGAAAAATATTTTATCACACAAGAGTAAGATGACTTGTTTTTGAAGTATTATTTCTCCCTCACTGTGGATGTTATCTACTGTATGTGTAATTTGAAGAAAAAAAAACATATTACTGTGTATTCTGTAGTCTGTTATCTGTCCTTACATACTGTAACTACGCTGTTTCTTTTGTTTACATGTTTGTACTTTTACATGCAGTCAAATCAAACTATAATAGAATACAAATTTTTTGATAGTTTTATGTATCAACTGTACCATGGGAGCTGCAATACTGCATGACCAAGTCCAACAAATGATACATGGACATCACTGGATGTGTCATCCTATGAGAGGGGTGGAGTTAGCATGACGTGGGGATATCTACTCCCCTTACAACATTCCCTGGCAATACTAGCCACTGATAAAATAAGACAAAAAGCGCATAGCTTTCTCTGAATGCATTGGCCAAGAAACTAGTGCCCTTCTTTGCAAGCAATTTTTTAGCTGGTCTTCTAATTTAAGAATTTAAATTAATCTAACAAAATTCCTTATAATTATAGATTTTTTTTTTTTATTCAAAATAATATCTCAATATGATACACATTTTTTTCTCTGTTCATTTGACTATATACAGAAGTGCAAAAAGTCAACCTTCGTCCCTTAGGTTAGAACTCATCATCTGCAGCATTTTGGACTCCTCCATTCTGGAAGAGTCATTTGCTTTTCTCACTCCTAATCTCACTATCGACCAAACATCCAAACACCCGTCAATCTCACTGCTCGTTTTGGCCTGACATTCAGGGCAAACTTAAGAAATATTCAAACAAAAGTACATATCTTTTTGAAATGGATACAGTAGAAAATAATTTTTACTCTAAAACATGGACAATCTATATCTCAATACAACATATTTTCAAACATGATCTTGACATGTTACAAGGAAAATTTAAGTTGGTTAAAACATTAGGTTTTTTGTGTGTGTTTTTTCTTTTTTGTCTACTCAGATGCTGCAGTGGCAGCAAATTAATCAACCTCATTCCTTGTATCAAAAGTCTTTCATCAACAAAATTAAGTGATAATGTAACATCAACTGAAAAAAAGACATCCAGCTATATGAATGAAGTGAATATTTAAAACTGACTCAACACATCATCATTTATATGGTTTGAAAAAGTTATGAATGTCATACTACCTCAAAATCTACAACGGCTATATCAATGTTGTCAAGTAATATATAGTAAGGCAAAAAAAGAGAAAAATCTACAACTACATACCTCAAATAGATTAAAATCCTTAAGTAGTACATAACACATAAGTTCAATGAAATTTAAGAGAGTAATTGTTACTTTTACATAGAGAGAATGAAAAAAAAAAGATCATAAGCGGCATGTGAGAGAACTATAAAATCATTGGTGTTCTTTACCTGCATGGTGATTGAAAGTACATTTGATTGGGTTGCGACCCATTAATTGTAATCTAAGGCTTTGTTAGGTACATTACAATCGGTAAAGACACACTACACACCTCTGTGAAAACAGAAAAGGAAGTGATCGTGAAACTGAATGAAAGATGATAAACATGTTTCCTTAATTGTTTAAGCCTCTTGCGAGATGCTTCGATAACCCTTTATGAATACAATTGAGAGAAAAAACTGTGCTTTGGTTTCCATAACAAGTGATCGAGAACCTTCGTGTTTTTGTCTGAAATACAAGTCAAAGTCAAGTAATGTGTTGTATTTCCTCAAAAATGAAAGTTCGCTTAAGGTGGGATGTGAAATCAAAACAGGGTGATCAGACAATCATTCAAGTGCACATGTGGTTTAAATGACCTAATAGACCTTTGGGTCTGTTGTTTGAAATTCCCATCAACACATGGCTCAACAGTGCTTCTTGGAGACACAGTTTTAGAGTCGCTCCTCTTCAAAAGAGGTGGAACAAGGTAACGCAATGTCAATTGAAGCTACACTCTCTACTTCACCAGGCTTTAGAGTCAATGGACTTGAACAACAACTTAATCTCAATAAACAAAAACAACACTAGTCTATGAAAAGAGGTATGATAAACTTTAGAAAAACTCTCCATTTTTGATTCTAAAAGAAAAAAAAAATAAAAATTGGCAAAAAACCCCCACTTCTAAAACTGATTAATTAGATTAAAGTAAAAAAAAAAAAAAAAACACTCACAATTGAGATTCTGAAAAACGAAACAATACAAAAAGAGCCATACAAAACTTTTACCTTCGGTAAACAAATAACACTGCTGAGATAACACTCTGGTTTTAGCTGTATGGCCTTGATGGCACGACACGGTGAGAAAAGCTAGCCTGGCTGTGCTTTCAAGGTACACAGGTATGTTGGTTTACCCAGAACATTCATATGTCCAAGACCCTCATTTCAACATCTAGTTTCACTAGTAGCCGTAAAAACACAATACTGTACATGCCTAATTCTTTTGGCGAAAAAAAAAAATCCTGTTAAAATCATTGTGCCTTTCAGATTTCAATTCAAATTCAAGGTGCATGTTCGCATTTCACTTGTAAACTATGAAATATGGCTATCAATTAAACAAAAATAAAGCAGAACAAATAAAAAAGGAAAGAAAGATCTTGGTCTACTAACGTACCAGCACTGGATGTTGCCTCATGCAACCACGCTCTTGACCTTCTGTGTGTGCAGTAATGATAATAATTAGAACAAATTGAGTGCTATGGTTTAGTTGGGACACAGAGGTGTAATGTGAACGTTTCCCGCCGGGGTGGGGGGGGGGGTTGGGGAGACACGCTGACCCCGGCACCAAGATATATCCTCTTCTCTCGGCTGGACGTTGAGTTTGACAACGAATTAGTCTTGACATTGATATGTGGGAAGATGGCACAGATCATGTGTTGCACCTTTGATGTTTACACGTGTGATGAGACCATCGTCGTGGATCGGCTAAGAGATGGCAGACCCTCCTTGTCCCATTGCTTGACATTCTGAAGGTTATGTACATAAAGGCTGAACTCTTTTGGCTTGGACGGTGCCAGCACACATTCATTTGATCTGTAAGACATAATGGATTTCACTTTAAAAAAAAAAACCCTAATGTTTCTTCATTAAAAGTCTATGTTTTGCTACTGAAGGAAACTCTAAAATGATTCACAGAAAATGAACAAACTTTGTAATGATTGAGAGAGAGAATGTGAGGATAGAAATAGGAACTCACTGTTCTTGAGAGGAACTACATTTGAGTCAAGTACTTGTGACTATTCAGATGATCTGCAGATATTATTGGAATCTGGGGGTAGAGAACAGAAAAGGATCAAATGAAGCACCGGAAAAACACTCAACGCGGACGTTGGTCGACAAAAACAAACACAGATCGACACATTTCAACCACATCCTCTCACGTTAAGATGAGCTTGCTGCTGAAAAAAGGACAGAGATGGCGAGATAGAACAAGCAATTTGGCTACAGTTTGGCTCAATTCATTCAGATGTGACATGTCAATAAGAATCAACAGACACCTCTGGACAGCAGGGAGGGGAAGAGGAGGATTGGGGGGGGGGGGGGGGGGGGGGGGGGGGGGGGGGGGGGGGGGGAAGATGAGAGGGGCAGAGGGAAACTGTCAGTGAGGTGGCTCCCCCATGCAAATCTAAGTCCTCCATGTTGTTGACCTGCACACCTCAATAAAATGCAGAAAACTGGTTTCGGATCAGGAATAGTAACATGGTGATTCACTTTAACCTTTCATAAATCTTTTCACTGGTATGATGAAATTGTGCAATGTAGCTAACTGCTAACAAAATCCCTTCAACAGAACTGAACTCAAAGTATCACAAATCTTCTTACTGCCTGGTTTCAGAGCTTGTCTAACTTTATAAATGAGCATGTCCAGCTTTTAAACACAAGGAACATGGTAAAGCTTTGCTTTACGTGCTGGAAGCAGCAGCGAAAAAAGGAGGAAAAAAAAAAAGCCAAGCACCAAAGGGCACAGATAGCGACTGTTGCACAAGCTGTGCGAATGGCTCTTAAAAATGTGAAAAAAACTACCTCATACATACCAATTGCATGTATTCGTTGGTAGTCAACTTTGATAAGGAAGAGTCCTCAAAATGGGAAAGGACAAAAATCGAGGTTACAATGAGGACACACATTAAAATACAATACAATATGTTTCTCCAGAAAGACAGATAATCTAAGAAATGTATAATACTTGAATATGGTGGTTATAGTTAAAATGAATACAAAGTGTCTTAAAACTTGTTACAGTATGGTATGTGTACACATGTTGGACTCTGGTGTAGGCCAACAAGAGGGAGTACCGCCTTCTAACCAACCCACCCCACGCTGTAAGACACAAGCATCCCCAGATCGCCCATGTGCACTGAAAGACAGAGTTGAGGGAGATAGATAGATAGATAGATAGATAAAGAAGGAGGGAGAGAGAGAGAGAGAGAGAGAGAGAGAGAGAGAGAGAGGGAGACTGAGGCGGTAAAGGTGCAAACCTGATTGGTGGAGGCAGTTGCGAAGGGAACGCTTGTGGCAGATGTGGTGGCTGCAGACACAGTGGCTGGAGTACCACCGTGCATCATGGGAACTTTTTTGGAGGGAAAATCATGTAAGCAAAAATACACAGAGGAGCAGTGTAGCCACATACACACCAGGCAAATGAGGGAAGGAGAAGGAGAGAGAAGGAGTCGGGGAGGGATTCGATTTAACTGGTTCCCTTTCTTCCCTCTGCCGACGAGGTCTTGTGATCTGAGAGGTCGCTGTGACACAGCATGGCTGTCACAGCAGAGTCTTACTTCCACATTTGTCTGGGTTTTCAGAACTTTGAACGACCAATACTGTACTTTTGTGGTTAACACCAGATGAGAGCTAGCTTTAAAGAGTTACTCTAAAAAGTAACACATAAATAAAAGTGCTGTCGCATGAGTATTAGGAATAGAGTCTTTATGGCAGAGGAGATAAGAGGGAAGGTTATAACTGAACTCCCTCAGTTAAAAAAAAAAAAAAGTTTTTAAAAGGGGTTTTCAACTGGTGTCAGGTTAGACCAGCCAAAGCAAAGTTTAGAAGAGCATGAGAACGAGAGTGGTAAAGCAATTTACAGTGTACACAGAGGAAAATAACACAATAAAGGTCAGTCAAATTGATATTATGAACAGCTGTCATAAAGGCAATATACAACATTTAAACCTCATAAATTTGTCTTTCCTTATGTGGACTCTTGCTTATGCTTCACATCACATTAAGTGTCTTCACGCAACCAAAACAGTGACACTCAGGTCACTGAAATCTTAATATAAAAGTCACAAAGCAGCTATGAACACAGTACAGTAAATTTCACTGGATGGTTAGATTTTGATGACGCGTGAGTCACAGACATGAGGTTACAGATAACTGAAGAAGGAAAGCTGGAACCTACCAACGCTGGCTGCAGGTGTCATGCACAATATTGAGCCTGCCCATCATGCAGTGCAACAGGAAGTGGATTGGATAGGGAAGAGAAATCAAAACAGCCCATCACAAGGTTTTCGTTAGAGTGAGGGGAGAGATAAGGTGGGAAAAAAAGGTTAATATCTCTTGGACACAGTCATCAGTGATTGGAAAAGGCGAAGTGGTAAACTCATCACAAGGAAATCTGTTAATCAAATGAGAGCCTAAACTTTTGTCTGAAGTGTAATGCATATGAATGTGTAATACATCAAGAGTGACAGTGAGGTTATGATGGTTATCTATCAAGTATTAGACATTATATACACACTCTAGACAGAAGTGAGAGGAACAGCAGATGTGTACAGAAGCCAGACTCTGCAGCCTGCTCTTTGTTGCCAAATCGAGGCGTAAGATACCATTAATCAACCCATCCAGCCCCATTCATCCCAGCCCAAGCCAAAGCCCCAGCCATGGTATCTCATGACCACACTGTGGACACTTTAAGCTAACAAAGTGGTAAAAAAAAAAAAAAAAAGTCCTGTCCTTTTCTCTTACATACGTCCATGCCTGCTTCAATCAGCCTGCATGTACTAGGAAAAGCAGGTAACTATGTGAAGTTATATTAAGGCAATTAGTAGGCAGAAAGACATTCTATTCTGTTCTCAACATCTAGTGGCCATGCAGCGCCATACAAAGCACAAATAATGCACAGATTTGTTAAAGCATTTTTATCTTTTAACTGCACTTTGAGATGTTCATATTTGACCCTCACTGGCCAAGAATCAAATCTCCAGGTTATATTTTTGACTATCTTTGTGCTTTCCCTCTATCTGAAGCAAAAGAAAAAGTTGAAAAGTAGTCCACAACTGAACTGGTCTGTACTGCCATCTACCACTTTGCCCAACCCCAGCCAAGCAGGAGCCAGGTTAGACTGATCCAGGCATCCTCTGGGTGGTCAGAGCACTTAGCGGTGGTTTGCTTTTGGAGCCATACCTGATGGGAGGAAAGCAGCCTGCTGCTGAAACTGCATGTTGGCCAGGGCCTGTTGGTACTGGAGCATGCCGGTGTTAAACACGGCAGAGGCCCCGTTGGCCTTCTCCAGGGCTGCCCGCTTTGGCAGGGGAGCCATGACACTAGGGGCGATGCCCTGCCCAGCCAGATGGAGGGAGGTCAGTGAGAAAAATAAATAAATAAAACACAGAGATAGAGAGAAAGAGAGAGACAGAGAGAGAGAGGTGCATGTCAGAGAGAGAGAGAGAGAGAGAGAGAGAGAGAGAAAGAGAAAGAGAGGGTGTGTTGGAGAGAGGCAAAAAAGAAAACAAAAAAGGTACATACGTTAGAGGACATCGTAGGAATAGCATCACAACATCCTTGTGTGTACAACAACAACAATATCATCATATCATCAGTAGCAAGCAAGCAGCAGTCTGACACAAGTACTACACAAGCAGGAGCATGGTGCCTACTGGAGCTACTGGCTAACAAGCATTCATTTATTCATTATTTTATCAGGAAGCTTACTTGGATTTATTAACTTTGTACTCCTAAAGCTGACTAAATGCAACATAAGCAAGCATTAACAATTAAAACAATAAGGCTGCTAACAAGAGGTGGAACAGGTAGGAAGCACAGAGAAAGGGAGGCTGCACTGCTAGCTCCATGATAAACTGTGTAAGCCATGTTTAAGTGATGGTTCACTCTCAGACGAATGTCAAAAATGGTCTCAAGCCAAGGGACATGAGTCAGATGTTAAAATATATTTCCGGTGTCACCGTAAAATGCGCTGTGTGTGGATTTTTTTTTATCTTGGCATGAAGCCATTCCTGAGGTCTGAATATCTGTGACAAGATCTGATGATGGGAGTGAACTATCATTTGAACTGTAATCATCTGTTATGGTGGGATCACTCCTGTATGGTTATATAAAGACTGTTCCTCTTAGCCCCACCCTTATCCATCTGACATGCACTAGCAACACAGACATGCACACATTTTGATTGAGCTGCTCCACAACACTGACTCGGACGTAAGACTGAAGCCATGCCACCATTATAGAAGCTCTACTTCCCTAGCTCTCGCTGACTTTTGTTAAATAGGCAACAGGTGATGAATTGATTGCGGCTCCTCATCACAAATTCTGCATTTGAATTCGTGTTTGAGGCGGTTTCTGCGTGGAGAAAGTTGTTTGGTGTTTGGATTAGATCTAAACCCCTGAAAGCCACAATCATTTTATCACGGGCAATAATGACAGATCAACAGGAGGAAAAAAAAACAAACAAACAGACATTGCACTGAGACAACGACAACAAAAATAGCTAGGTATCTTTGGTTAAAACACTGCTCTACAACAAAGCCACATGCCAAGCTAAAAGGTGAAAGGTCATAGTACCAGGTCAAAGGTTGCGTCGAGGGGTCGCTTCAGTGATTTGACAGCCGACTGAGTCTTAATTAGCAGGCAGCGAGCACATGATGGCAATGGGCCAATGGGGTTCAAGCGCATTAACATAAACCAGCAAGCAGAGGTGCATCATGGGGGCAGCAGTGCAGTTTGGGTATAGGTGAGAAAAAACAAAAACAAATAAAAAAACAAATCATTGGAATGCAATATACAAGGGGATAACAGGACTAAGGCATGCACAGTGTGGACACTAGCTCTACTGCTCAACAGTTAAATGATCATCAATAATCAATGGTAATTACTAATCTACATTAGTCATTGTCACACAAAGATGGATGAATATAGCAATGAGAAAATAATTCAATCATTACTTAAAGTGGGTCTCAGTAATTGTATTGGAAAGAAAATATGGAAGCACAATTCACAAGTTTCTGTTTCACTGTGCACATCATAGTCAGCGTCACATTACAATGATTCACCCCAAGCTCTCTGCCTCGATGTGTCAATAAGAGCATGAAGAGAACACTGTGATCAACAGACAAGTGTGGCTGTACTATTATTCACAGGTGCTGTTACTGTGAGACAGGACCGACAGCACAATGAATCCTTTTTTAATAATGTCAAGAGGAAGAGAAGTAATAGATAGGAAGCACAGAAACAATGGAGTCACAAATAAGACCAGGGCATCAGAGAGAGAGGAACTGACTCTCAGCTTGTGGTCCGGGATGAGATGAACAAGGAACAAGACAATCGATTTGTCGCATTAGGAAGAAAATGACGATAATAACGACAGTTACAATGTGCCATTGTCAGATCCTTCTTCATATCATCCAGCTCTGAGGAGATTTTTACCCAAACCAACATGCAGACCTCTAAAATTTGACCTGGCAAAAGCAGAACTGAAAAGCTACGTAATACCAACCAGGAAGGTGACACACGTTTAAACATGAATGTGATTTAAATCTGGGTGATTTAATTTAAAACAGATAGCCCGGATGTACAATTAAAACTTTCTCAGAATTGCTCCATAGCCTGCCATGTAGGTGTGAATGAGTGACCACGCTTGTACAGACTGCTCACCATGGCCGCGGCGGCTGTGGCCTGGTTCACCTGGTGCTGGGCAGCCTTAATTTTGGCCTGCAGGTGGGCTGGCGGGTGGAAGTACTTGCACTTTTCCCGGGAGCAGCGACCCTTGATGTAGTCCATGCACACGGTGACGGTGTTGTCGTTGGTGTCGATCATGGTGCTGTCTGCAGGGTGGGCGAAGCGACAGTCATTCTCCCCCCGGGAGCAGTTGCCCCTCTGATACTCCCGACACACCTGGAAATAAGGTGAGAGGAGAGGAATGATGAAAAGACATGGTGTTAAACCCACAAATTCGGCACAGTATGTGGATACAGCACAAGAATATTTCCATGTGGAACATTTCCTGCCTTGTATATTTGTTCCTTTATGCAGAATATATCAAGTATGACTCATCAAGTTTTCATTGTGTCATTACAGAGGGAGTATATTTACCAAAATCCATTAAACTTAAAAATGCATGAGGCCTGCAAACCAATGAATAGATCAAAATGCTTCATAAGATCATATTCCTCTTGCTGTATAGAAGGAAAAACAAAGCCTTCCTCTATGCAATATCCTGTCACACCAAACACAAGATCTAGACAGATATATGGTATAAAGTATACTTCCTGTTGACTAAGAACTGTTATGATATATAGTTCCTGTGTTTGGTTGTAAATGGATATTAGAGGGGTCAAGGTGATACTTAAACCTCTACACTTAAACAAAATAAACACAAAATCTTTTGACAGAGTTTGTTTTTATGAGGAACTGTGATATGTTTGCTGGAGTGTGAGGCTCACACTCAAAAACACTTAAAAGTCTATATGTGAAACACCAGAGGGCAGCACCTTCTTATAAATTAGAGTTATGAACACATGGGTTTTACATAGCTGCTTTTTCCCTATGCTTTCCTGCTCTAAACGTGTGATAGATGTCTGCTCCCTAAAGACATTTAAGTTTCATTTATACTTACTTTTTTTTTTTACTTTTCCTGATGTGATTTAAAATAGGAGACCTTCTCTCTTCTCTCACATCAAACACTCAAAACTGCGTCTTAATGATGCCGCTTGCATTTCCGGGTCCATTTTGTGGTTTTGTGATATATATTTTTTTAAATATAAAAAATACTATGCAGCAAAATAATACTGAGGTATCTCTCATATTACCAGTGCAGTAATGACTAAGTTTAATTTTGATGGAGGTAAAGGCTTCTCTCTATACTCAGCACTGTAACAACCATGCTGGATGAGGAAGTCACACTTATTTCCCTGCCGACAGTCGCCTCGACAGACCGCTATGCCATGCTGCCGCAACAAATGTTACGCTTTGAGCAGAGGTTACAGGTCTGAGTCTGTCTGTTGTTCCTTTGCTGTTGCTATTCTACTATACTAGCTCTTTGGAAGTTGTTATTGCTGTCTTTCCATAAATATTCAACAAGTTAAGGCTCATCTCTGGTGCATGTCTAAAGGTATTTAGTGATGCGTACAGCACCAAAGGACAAACTGTTCTGGAACTAGGTGAGGCAGATTAACTGAGAAGTAGGTTCCTCAAAAGAAAAAATGTCATTAATTACATAGCAGCTCTTGGACTTCACTCAACATCGAAAGCTGATGAAATATATCTTCTTCTTTCCTTTAATTAGCCTCCACTTTGCATAATGGTACTTGCTATTAATATTACAATTCAATTTCAGAAACAGCTTATGCAAGTCCAATAAAGGGTGCTGTTATTCTAATGGTTGTTAAACCACTTGTTAACAGCACTTGTTTTGTTTATAGGCTCATTATCATCCTGGGCGACTCTTCTCCCACTCAGAAAAAAACACACCATGAAGTAAAGTTTATTAAAGATTTCCCTGGAACTTTTATGGAGGAGTGAGTTGTTTCTGGGTCACATGATACATCCTTGCCCCAAAACACAATGTTAAGAAAAGGAGGTTCTATCTGTCAGTTTGTGTGTTACCTCAAGTCTGTCTGTTCTCAGCAGTTTCTGGGCTGCAGCAGCGGCAGCGTTGGGGACTTGGCTGACGGTGGGGTTGGAGGCCATGAGGACAGGGGTGCTCTGCAGGATCTCTGGGGGCATCAGGCCTGGCGACACGGGGCTCAGGTAGGGATTAAAGGCCGCGGCTGCAACTGCTGCTGCTGCGCTGGCGTTGGTGGCCAGGCCTGGCGTCACCGAGAACATGGGCTGGGAGAGAGCAAAATAAAGACGGAGGAATGAAATGACTGGATAAAAATGGGCGAAAAACCACAAACAGTCGGTGTCTTGTGGAGGGAAAAAGAGAGGAACTGACGGAAAAAGACTGAGAGAGCCACGCAGACAGTGAAGGAGTTGTACGTGTGCGAGCTTTTACATGTGGTCTCACCGTGGGCAGTAGCTGTGGTGTGTTCATACGTGTGTGTCCTCTCACCATAGGTGGTAGCTGCGTGCCTGGCATCATGGCGTTCGCGAGCTGCATCTGCTGGGCCAGCATGGCCATGTTCTTCTGCTGGATCAGGTTGTTCCTGCCATTGATCTCCAGCTGGGTCTTTAGGTGGGGAGGAGGGTGCAGATACTTGCAGTTCTCCCTGGAACAACGGCCCTGAAGGAGGAACAACAGAGTGAGAATGACACATAAACTACAGGATAGACTGCGTTCATACTGAAAATGTAATATCTCTTGTAGACAAATATATGTTGAAACAAAAAGGTTAAAGTTTTTCTTTTTAAAAGTGCTCTGTCAAAATTTCAGCAGATTTTTACTGCTTTAATGAACTGGGTTGTCATCCTTCAACGCTGACATATACATTTTTTCATGGTTTCTATTTCAACCTTCATCATATTCAGTGTTACAGTACCTGTAACTTTGGAAATGCTGGACTAGGAGAGTGTGAAAGGGATTATACTGTATGTGCTATGAAAACATGGTACCTTGTTTATAGCTAGCTCAATGTCAGACACTGAAATTCACATTAGGTCTGGGCTGAGTCTAGCACTAATTGTTAACAGCTTGCTATTTCTGTCAGTCCCAGTGGGGACATGTGTACGTGTGTGTGCGTGGGTATGTGTGCTAGCCCCAGGAGGTCATGACTGACACTGTGGTGCTGCTGTCCAGACGTCCAGCTTAGCTACACGTCTAACTGACACTATAAATACTGTCCACTCATATGATCTGTATATATTGTATCAGCAGTCATCCGGAGGTCACACTTCAAAGCCATCGAATAATTATCTAAGACAGGGATCCCTTTTTGCTGCCTGCTGTGAGTATCCAATTATACCTTCAGTCTGGAGAGGAGGAGTCTAGGAAGAAGTCCGACACACACACACACACATTCTCACGCAAAGCAAGAATGCACACTCATTAAAACATGCGCACCGGGGTCGTGTTCGCGTAACAGGTGGCGGATACACATCACGTAAACATTAGGGAAAGGTACACACAAACACGTCCACAGTTTGGGAAAGACGTGCATTTACTTTCAGCCCTGTGGCACAGCTGAGCTGACTGCGGTAGCCTGTGCTTTCCCTCGCTGACATAGCTGTACCCACTGGGATTCGGCTCTATACTCTGCCATGACTTCATTCCCATCTCCCTCGCTGTCATTGACACTGGAGCACCAGACAGGTGCGAGGAAAGAGAGGCAAGAAAGGGAGATAAGGAGCAGGGAGGGAGGACACTCAAATGGCAGAGGGTATATAAGTCGTTTATCCACTTGTCTGAAGAAGCATACAAGTTCTCATTGGTTCCTTAGAAAATTATTTCAGATTGTATTTGCACAAAGGCAGTTGACAGCACTGGAAATGCATGGAGCAGGATTATGACTCCTGTGTTTCCTCTATTGTGTGTTTATATTATCTTTCCTTATGTCTCAATAACTGGAAGGGCTGTAGTTGAAGAGTTGCGTCAGTGTGTCTGTCTATGTTCCTATACAAAATCTCTAGTGCAAGACAACTGACATAGGATGTTACACTTAACAAGACATCTGTCTGTCTTCTAGTACAGATCAACTGTGACTGGGAAATTTATCACTAGAGTACGAAAGGAGTTTATGAAAATATCCATTAGGTAGAGAAAAGGCATAAGACAAGTACAAACACAGCTAAAACAACGGTGCTCTGTATTTAATAACCATCAGTGAATCAAAGATATAAGCAGGCAGGGAACATCTCTTTTGTATTAGTAACAATGTTGAAGTGAACTTAAAATCCATTGTTATAAAAGCAAAACTC
Organism: Lates japonicus; assembly: GCA_033238685.1. NCBI lineage: Eukaryota > Metazoa > Chordata > Actinopteri > Centropomidae > Lates > Lates japonicus. The sequence goes on along the minus strand of BRZM01000034.1, from coordinate 2,910,365 downwards.
ACAGGGCATAACTTTCCAGCGAGGTAAAGTTCTCTGTTAACATACAAGGCTGTGGGTGCCACCAACCATGCGCACACACACCATGAGCTGGCATTCAGAAGAATTCTGGCACAACAGCGCTAGAGAGGTGTGTCGTGGCGAACATGTCATGCATGTGTATTAAGTGAGCTGAAAGCCCGGCTCTAACCTCATCCCGAGGTAATAACGGCATGCAATGCGAGGAGGTGAGTGTGTGTGTGTGTATAAGGGGTAGAAGTTGCAAGGCACAGAGGGGATCATTGCTTCGCCTGTAACCCCGACTGTTGACGCTGGCTTCACTGACCACGCCCAGTGTGTCGTGTTTAGTGAGAGCAATGTCTGAGAGAGAAAAGAAACATGTGGTTTTGACTTTAGCGAGCGACATTTACCTTCCTTATGAATCATATAAAGAAAATACTATCAACCAACTAGCCATTTTGAATTTTAAGACAGGTCCCAGAGAAACTACAGGCTGTGCGAGTGGAAGAGAAGAGAGAGAGAGTCATAGTGACTCTGCTTGAAACTGGGGCTGCGTCAGGGAAATTTTAGAAGTTTTGCAGAAGAAGTGATTAGTGTGGGTCATCTCTCATGCAGGGAGGGGGAGAGAGGGGGAGAGAGAGGGAGAGAGGAATGGAGATGTGCAGACCGACAGAGGGAGGAGTAGGAGGAGACGTCGCCTCTCAGATCATGTTTGTGGCTATTATTGTGACATCAGCGGCCTTGAGGGAGCAGCTAGAGACGTCACGGCAACAGAGCAGCCAGTCACTCCCACTTAACAATATGGTGTGATTCGTGGAATCTTTCTGATCGCTGGTCTTTTTTTTATTTTTATTTTATATATCATGCTGCTAATACAACCATCGTGACAAAGCTGATTCAGACAAATCATACAGATATCATCTGAAATATTTCTTATCACTGAGAAGCTCTTTTGTCTCATTGAAAACTGTAAGATAATTACATTTATCTTCTTATGCTAACCTGGTTAAAAGATAATTATGCAAATAAAGAAAATCAGATGTGCTGAGACTCATAGAAGGCTTCAAATCAATTTTTTTCATGGCGCTGTGAAATACCTGATAGAGAATATGATGAGTAGAATAAAACTGATTGTCACTGCTCTGAAATTATAGAAACAATGGTGACAGCACCAGAATGATTCATCCAGCTATTAGTTGATTCCCAGGAGGAGTGCAGGTTGATGAGTGAAACAGTGCCTTTTCTTAATCAAGATGTTTCGAGATGTTTTCTCTACTCCAGGTGACATGGCAGACCTGGTACCAGTTTTTTTTAGTGTTTCAGGCAGCTACCTTTGACCTACAGCAAGCAAATTGCCAGTGAGATCCTGGCAGCACTGTCTTATCCAAGGGCCACAATTCAAAGGTAATAAGATTGAAAGATATTATAATATAAATTATAATATCAAATTATAACTATAGGGGCGTTGCTTGCTTTTGAAAAAAAAAAAAACACCCTTAATGATGAAAAATGAATTATTAGCAAGCCAGTTTCGCTAAAATACAGGAACATGTTTACATTGCAAGACCAACAAAAGTCGCTTTGTTTCTCAACATGCCGATGCTCTGCTGAACTTTCATACCTCCTTTAAGTTCAGTTGAGGCTATGTTTGTGTAAATAGTTGAGGTCTGTGTTTTCTCCTGGTGAGATCAGACTTGCATGACTAAGAACAATAATCCACTGGCTACCATGCCTCTGATTGATGATAAGTTGGCAATAACATGTCCCACCCTAATACTTTCTCTCTCTCTAACTCCTGTCTCTCACCCCGTAGACACACACACACACACACACACGCAGACACACACCCTGCTTTTGTGACTGTGTGGGATTTAAACAAACAATGAACCAACGTGTAAAGAATGCTGGGTGGGGCTGCATCCCATCCTTTTGAGGAGAAGAGATGAAGCATGCAGCAAGACGTATTAATGCGCATGTGTGTGTATGAGTGAAGAGTAAAACAGTGGAAAAGTGAAGAGAAACTGTTTTCTACTTAAGGGCAACAGTAAAATGGGTCTAATAAACCAGCAGTTCCCAAACTTTTTGACATGTGATTGCTGGCTACTGTTGGTTTATGTAGCACTAAGGAGTTTAAGAGCCAAAATACATCACTGATCTGCTATGAACTGTTGCTGGGAAAGTTCTGTTTAATGTCGAAGCAAAACAGCAGCATTCAGATTTTATGACCTACGTATTTGGGACAAACCACCTGAAACTTGAGGTCTGCTCCGAGTTGTTTTCTTTCCACTCTAAGGTCTTTTAAAAGTGAGGAAAAAACTTTTTGGTTTTCCCTGCATTACATTAAAACTGGGAATATTCATTCACACCTTCCCCTGCACTGTAACTACACTGTGTATTTTTCTATTGCCTCGCTACATAATATTTCAATAATTCATGGAGTCAAAGAGGTAAAACTGAAAAATGAAACAAAGAGAAAAAAACGTTTCAAAATCTATGTGTAGAAGAAATATGTTTTTTTCTCCTTTTGCATCCTCTTAAACATCTCATGAACTCTTAGATCTACCATGGGACCTCTTAGGAGGTCCTGACCCCTGAATGTGGAACCGCTGTAATAAAATTTCCTGCGGGCTTAAGATTGTGCCAAAACATTTCCTCAAGTTTCTGGAATTAGAAACATTTTTGTTACACCAATTACTGCCAGCTGCTCTGCATCAGTGATATGAAGCATGACCTATGAATAGTATGTATGTGCATCCTACATTTTATAATGTACTGTATATCATCTTTCAAAATGCACCAAAATCCCAGTTTCTCTCTATCCAAATGTACTCTCCTTCCTTTCTTTGATGCTTCAGTGTTGTGGTGTGATGTTATGGTGTGAGCCTCAGTCGTGTGGGGTTCTGGTGTGAAGCCACGCCGCTCTCTGCCCCGCGTTCCAGTGACTTCTGTCTAAACATACGCAGAGATGAAAGCCCTTTCTCCTCACACACACTGTGAAAGAAGCTTTGTTCTGCCGGAGAGCAGCGGAGACTCAAAGGACCAGGCCCAGTGGTCAGATTCTTTGTCTACTGTGCACTCAAATATGGCATGAAATATAAAACATATCAACTGGCCACGTGCAGATTGTCTTACATCGCATGTAAACTGTAATTTCCTGACAGTCAGTAAAGTAGCATTCAAATTACTGGAAACATAGCTTACGAGAAACTAAGAATATTGAGATGTGGTTGTGTCATCTTGTGCTCGGTACATTTGTAAGCATTAAACTACGAAAAAAGCAATCAGCAATTCACAATCAATAAAACCCTTTCACAGTTGAGTACAATTGATTTCCTTTTTGTTTTCAGCCACTCAATTCAGCATTAAGTTAGCAGTTAAGTATTAAAGAGGATCTACGCAGTCTTAAGTGACGGAGCGTTGTTTCTTTGCTGTGGCTTGCATTTCTATATCAGACCGTGAGCTGGGACTCAATGTACACAGTGATCCATGTTGTGCAGCTTAGTGGTCAGGGAGTTGATGTGACCTGTGGGGCTTATGGAGATATGGAAGGGGGAGGGAGTGTTAATCTATGATAATAGTTACAGTGTGCCCCCTGTGACGCATTACCACCCTCACCAAACAACAATGGAGAGAAAAAGATTACAGGCAGCAACAGTGCTACAGCATGGACCACACAGAGTGATAAGGCTGGGCCAGATAAACACAACATGTTTGTGTGGATGGATATTTTGAAGGGATTTCACAGTTTTAGGAAATAATTTGAAGAAATATCGAGCAAACTGCATATTACAGTAGTCTCCGCTGATGTTCAAATGTAAACACACGTATGCATTAAACACAGTTGCAGCCACGTAAATCTAAACTATTTATATAGACACAAGCACGCACACACGCACACACACACACACACACTCACAGCAATGAGTTATTCACACTTGAGAGGGTGTTGGTTCTCAGAAATGCCTCAGGTCAGATGTCACATACACAGGAGCCCTGGACCCAAACTTAGATCTCTCTGTTTCTTTCCTGAAATGCCCCCCCCCCATCTCTTTTCCTATCTCTCACTATCTCTTTTCACACAAACACACTTTCATGTGACTTTATTTACGCCATTTTTTCCCCCGCTACAGTCTCTGTTTAGGGCACTGCTGCTTCTTCTCCTGCGAGGTCTAACAAGGTTAGTTCCACACTTTTCATTATCAGTAATAACAGAGCAATCACACAGGTATCGATCTGAGCAGCAGCACTTTATGAAAGCCATCCGGCACTCGCAGTGTGAGTACGTGAGCGGCCCGGGAACGCTCATTTAATCATTCGCGAGCTCCGCTTCCCAGTGGGAAAGAGAGAGAGATAGAGGGTGAGAAGAGTCATTGCACAGAAATCACAAGGTCCATGCAGCAGCGAGGCATCAATAACGACGTTGTTGTTTCTGAAATGACTGAGGTGTGCTCTTCTCTCTGTGTCTGTAGGCCTTACAGGCTCAAAAAGAATCAAAGCCTGCAATCAATATTAATCAGCCATTTCAAAAATCGAAAGATGAGTAATCTAGAAGCATGTGATACTCATGGTTCGACTTTACTTCCAGTGACTTAGCTGCTTTTTGAATAGACATTTCTCATCAATAGCATTTCCCCACCATACAAATGTAAAATACAGTACATTAATAATGAAAATATCAAAATCATTAAGAGTTGTGCTTTGTGATGAGCATCAGACTACTATAACAGTCCTAAATGACAATAAAAATCACATGCCACTTTGTCACAGATAAATCAGAAAACCAAGGGGTAAAGAAGGAGAAAGTGGTGATATAAGACAGAGGTAACAAAGGCACATAGAAAGAAAAAGCCTTTGATTAAGATAGGATCAGTGTATGCCTTCCCCATCTTTTTGTCTTCCTCCTCTCTCTTATGCAGACTACATCTTTGTTTCTACCGTTTCACAGCGGCAGCTTGGCAATGCATCTCAACACATCAAAAGCTGAAAAGTTTAGAGGCACTACTACTTTTCTCTTTTATATAACTTTTCTTTGATCCCAGCTTTCTGTTCTCCCTTTCTAACCATCACCGCTACCACTACCATCTGCAAAAAGGGTTCACTTCCTCCTCACTTCTATGACACCTGTGCTGTAGAAATGCACAGGAAAAGTCTCCTCCTTAAGTGGCCAAGTAATAACCACCAGGCAGATGATTAATTTGGTTTGCAGCCCTAACAGATTTAATCTGGCGTGTATTATGCTAATCTGATCTAACAGACTGTAATCCTATCCACAGTTCTAATCCCACTGTCAACTGGCCTAATCCTTTTCTGCATGTGAATATCTCCTTCGGACTTGGCGCTAGCACAAGCAGGATGTTTCCACCCTCTTCCTCTCTCTATATTGCCGCCGTTTAAGATGTGATTTAGCCTCATATTGCTTCTTCAAATGTGTTTTCTTCTTGAACTGCAAATGTATGGAGACAATTCAACTGTTGTCCGAAGAATTTTCACTTCTTTTGAGAATTTTGTACAAGTGTTGATATCCAGAAATAAGGCATGAAAAACATAAAGAAGAATAACTGTATTCTATTCTACTGATTTTTTCTGAATTCCAGGTACTTAAAGTTTGTTACTGAATTAACTTTACATGCATTGCAGTTTTCAATCAATAAATCATGCGAATAACTTACGGTAACTGAGAACACTACAACCAACATCTAATCAATGTATCCTACCGATCAGCCCCAAATCTGATCTAGAAATCCACAATTTTTAACTGGTCATAGCGTAATCAGTCCAGAAACACATTTAAAAAGTAAACCGTAAAAAGTAAACCGCACTTTTAAAAAATCTATTAAATTATGGGTAAATTATTATTTATTTATTATTTATTATTATTTTAGAGAGAAGTGATTAAAGTAATGCGACTAATTTAGGTGATATGTAAACTTGGCAGTTATGTACCTAGTGCCAGAACAACTAACAAACAGTGTAGAAGGTGCAGTGCAGAGTAAGACAGTGTGAACAGAGACTACAGCAGTCTGTGCATGTCACACAAAACTTATCAGGGCTAACAGTAATTGGACCTCAGCTGGTGCCACTGTTTCAGGTCAAAAAACAAGCACACGTGATGGATTCTGACGAGCCAAAAAGGAGACAACATCATGTGTGAGGATGTTGATGAGGTGTTTACATGCCGACTTGTTTTTCACTTCTCAGACTCTTACTTTTAGCTCGACGTTATATCACAAAACTTGTTAAAATGGGAACATTTTGCAGAGTTAAAGTTGTGTGTTTGAAGAGTTTTGTGATACAAAGAGCATTGACGGGAATCAGGAAACACAGAAAAGGAGAAAGTATTTAAGACCAATGCCATGAGTTTGACAAGCCCAGACCCTGTGATTCTGAAAAGGAATGCGCAAAAAAAACCCAAAAAACAAGACAGACAGAGTGAGCGATTGAGAGAGAGAGAGAGAGAAAAACAGATGAACAGCTACAACAACTATGTTTTTCCTTGCTGCCTCAAATTCTCGTGCCTTTCACCACTGCTACCAGCAGGCATCAGCCCCTGCAGCCTCTGGCATGAACTCTTTTCACATTTTGGCATCAACAGAAAGATAAGGGGCAGGGTAAATTTGACTGATGGATCTAACAGCTGGCAAGAGGGAGGGGCAGCGTGAAAAGGTGTTGACAGAGTCAAGTCTAAGTGAGTAGCTGTGCCCTCGAGCTCCTCTCTCACCTGTCTAATGAAAGGATAATGGCTGAGCTGAGTGATGACTGGAGATGTGACTGTTCGCATGTGAGGGGTAATGAGAAAACCGATAAGAGAGAGAAAGAGAAAGTTAGAGACAGAGATGGATAGAGATAATTGAGAAAAGCCAGATCAGTTATGATGCTGAAGGTACATTGAGATTACACAAAACTATTCCACCCCTTATCATCTAGCTTTCCCCCTTTAAAGTCATAATCCTTTTTATTTTCATGAATTCAAGTCCCATTTTTAATACTATATACAGCTGGCATTTTTATGCGATCGCTATCAAATGCATTCATATTCAATAAGTATCTCTCTATATAGTGGATTTTATTAGTAGTGGTGGAGTCAGCCACTCACACACCTACCTAAACAGAAAGGATTCACAAGAAAACAACGCATACATGCAATTCTGGAAACACTTCAGTTATACAACTTAAAGTGCTGTGGGCTTGAACAATGTTTGGCTGCATAGGTTAAAACTGCTGAAGACAGAAATGTTTTCATGCCTATGTCTGATGGACATAGCCAACCATAACTTCTAGCTGGAAATTCCTATGTCACGAGCGTTAAAAGGCAGATGCAAAACTGGTTTCTATGAAGCTTATAGAAAAATAAAGCCTGGTGAGAGCTGATTCCTTTCTACAGTATGTCTGGATATAAGGAGATTTATTTTTATACTCTAAAATTTTGAATGAATGCAAATATTTACTCTGATTAGTATCTTTATTAGTTGCTTGGGAAGTCTGTGTATTTTAACAAGTAAACACCTGTATCCAATAAACTCCTGAATGTAAATCTTCTAATGCAAACAATGTGACATACCAATACCTGTTAGATTTACATGACTGCACACAGATGCCTGTTTTATGAGTTTTAGATTACGTAACACAGCAATCTTGCATTTCACACTAATATTGACTTGTCAATATTAGTTAATTGTTGAAGCAAACAAACCCTCAGGCTATGTGAGGTTTTATGGTATGTCTGTATGTTAAAGGGAGAGGCAGAGATACAGAGAGAGGCCAGAGAAGTAATCATTGTATCAGTGGTGTGATAAAGGGGCCCAGTGTGATGGAGGGACAGGGACGGCTGACACTGAGAAGAAAAGACGGGCTGTTGTCGCTGATGTTCCGTCACATAAGCTCAAAGACAAAACGCACAGCCGCCCTGATCTGACAAGGATGCACACACCACGAAATGAGCAGACCAAAGAATGACTCTGTGTACATGTCTGTAAGTGTGTGTGTGCGTGTGTAGGGCAGGATTAGTCTGGTCCAAACATAAATCCTTCTAGCCTTAAAGGGAGAAAGACATAGGAATGGACCCATCAACACCAGGAGACAGAGACGTTAAGGATCCTAGTTGCTAGAATAAAAGCCCCATAATGTGACTCAGCTCTTATCTGGTGAAACCTGCTCATTTTAATCGGCTATGGAGAAGACTGAGCACAGCACAGAAGACACTGTGATATGCACAGCTGTCTCCTAGTAAAAGCTGTATCTTATGGATGACTGAATCCACCCCTTATTAATTTAAAGGAGAGAAATATTCATTGTGGTTGCACCCACAGATATCCTATTAAAAATCCAATTAGGATGGAGGTTCCATGCGTCAGCTGCAGAAGACAGAGGCCCATATGGATCCAGGAAATAGTGTCTGTCTGAATTATGGCATCACTGCAGTACCCTGACAGGAGATTAGCACAGTGCTACTGAAAACAAACCTTTTTGAGCACAGGTGTGATGAAACCCTCGTCCAGAAAACACATTTGTCTTGGTTGCATTTTGACATTATAACACCCACCACAGGTGTCCCATTTCCTTGTCTTCTCAGTGTTTTCTCTGGGCTAGAATTTTTTTGGCAAGAAGCCAGCGAAGCAGGCAATGTGAGGATCACACGTCTATGACTGGCTTTGGATTCCACGCGCCCATCTGTAGCTGCTGTGCGGATAAACACTACATTTGGATTGTGTCTGAATGTGGCGCAGATCTATTTAGATGACATTCAGGGAGGAAGTTTGATCTGTTTATGTCAAATACTGTAGACAGTTTAACATGTCGGATCATTTCCTCTTAGTTTTAGTCACACTCATTTTTAATGTGTAGCAGCATCCAGGAAAAAAAAACCCCAGTACAACCAAAATGCAAATTGCAACAGCATGAGAATCTTAAAAACAAGCTTTGAACTAGAATTAAAATAAAAATGCTAAGCTAAATTAAACACTTCAAAATAAACAATACTGAACTATGTTTCTCAGATTTTTAGCAGTTCATCATTGGCCACAGACTTTACAACTGTTCCCCGCACGTGGCCATCTTTTAAAATAGTGCGCAGTGTGTGACAGCGGTGTCAAATACACATTAGCCTTCTGAACTCATAACCATATGCTTACACACAGAAAGAGCATGACATGTTGATTTTACTGCCCAGAGATTGGCTGGACAAATTGTTTGAAATCATAAAAAACACTGTCGACTAGCAACGTGGCTAATATTTACCCCACATGTCTGGCCAAGCACCACTCAGTGTGTGTGTGTTAGCGCATGCAAGTGTGTGTTTAACCTGACTGTTCCATCTAACCACTGGATATAAACATGCTGTCAAAATATGGTCAGCAGAATGAGAGGAAAGACAGATAGAGACACAGACAGAGAGAGAGAAGGAGAGATAGAGACGGAGAGAGATAAATAAGAGGTATTTACCCGCCCTCTGCTCTGGAGGAATGTAATCTTGGCTCAGAGCAGTGTAGTAACACAAAGAAACCCGCTGCAACAGCTCCACTAACACAGATATAACACACACTACATCAACACACACACGTGCACGCGCTCTCTTTTTCTCAGAACCCAGACATGATGACAGTGGTACTAGGTCACGGACAAAAGTACATATCTATGCTGTGTACTACTGCGTGCGTGTGTGTGTGTGTATTCAGACTGTTACGTTTAAGGCTTGACGGCTTTTTCACTGTTTTTCTTATGACATGAATGGCAGTGCTAGGTAACAAGGACCTGCTGCCAGCTGGTGGATCTACAAAAGGCCCGTTGATGGGCCACCTAACTTTAAACCCTGCACCCAGTGTGGGTTCAATATACAGAGATTATGTGTAAAAGGTGTGGGTCTACCGGGTGTAATGTGAACCATCCTGTCCAGGGATGGGTGTGGCCTGGGGTAATGAGGCAAAAAACCAGACTGAAAGGGAAATCAAGGAAGGAGCTACTGAGGGAGGAGAAGGAAAAACAACTGACAGAGGAGAGGAAAACGAGCAGGGAGATCGAAAATAGGCTTTGCACAAGTGAAAAGTAGAGGGCAGTGCTCAGTATTGTTGGAAGCCCAGGGTAAGTGGAGCTTATACTATTTATCAGGAGTGTAACTATATTATCTCAGACTAATTAGTATAAACCAATGAGGCATGCATTAAAGTTCACTCTACCTGCAATCCTGAGCTGACTATTATACCCCAATCTGACTAGAAATGGTTTAGTGAAGAAAGAGAGAATATATGATCACAAACTTGAACGTTGAAGTAGGTTATCCATAACGCCGTATTTTAACCTCGAATGAGAGATGAAAGCCAAACAAGTGCATGCCAGCAGGCACATGTGCTGTATAACACGCTCCCCACCTGTCTAATCATCTTCATTATGCGTTTTATACTAGAGTTCGATTCAATGTTTCAGCTGTGGGGTCATGCGTCCTTATACGGATTTAATCAGCGACGCTTCCAACTCTGTTCCTGCAGTTAATCGTCAATAGACAAAGTGTAAAGTTGACGAAACTGAATGAGTCCAGGCAGCCACCTATCCTTCTCTCCAAATATTTACCCCTAATTTCGACATTATAGTTGAGCTGTTCAGTTGCACCAACCAGACAATACACAGGCAATGCAGTGCTGCTGTAATTTCTGGGGTTGGTCATGTTCATACAGCAAACACCCACACACATACGTATATTGTACGTGCATCGAATAGACACACACAATACACACACACACTAAGACTTAGTTATAACGCATGGCCTGGGGATGAGAACTTTGTTCTGACTGATTGTGCGTTGCTTGTATTTGCATCATCCACATCTGATTACTGCTATGAACATCTTCCCATGAAAAATTGCACCTAACTCTTCCTGCTGTCTCTGGTGAACAAAATATATTCCCACCCTAATTCCTCAGTATGGATTGTATAAGTGGGTTTAGTGTAGACACATGTTTTTGTCTGTGTGTTAGGTTCTGTTAAATGTGTAAATGTGTGTGTGTGTGTGTGTGTAAATGTGTGTGTCATGTAAAAAGGAACAGAAAGAGAGAGAGTGGCTGCTGGGAAAAGATCATTTGGGTGTGGACTGTTTTACTAAGCACTGGTGGATTGCGTGGAGATCCAACTCCATCATACACTTCAAGAAGAAGGTCGATCCTCTCACGCGGGTGCAGAAAGTGTGTGCACATGCGTCCAATGGGGTGCATGAAAAGTGTCTGTGTACGGGTAGAGGGTGCGAGACCAGTCGAGCATTATGGCTTCATGTAACACAACTAGTCTGAGAATTTGTCCTATTTCAACCAAACCATGAGAGTGAAGCAGGACAAGTGATTTTTTTCAGTGACTGTGTTTGGGTTTATGGCAGGAGAAATTGTAAAGATACATGTTCATATTTTAAGTGTTTTGGTTTAGTCTCATCTGCTGGGTGTGTGCATGCAAACGCATCAACAGCCTTCGTTTCTGATTTCCTCCATTCTCCCTTTCTTTCTCTTTCTCTCTCGCCATTTTTTCCACTGTGGCTCTGGAGACCTGCTCTATTTTTCATTAATAGAAAATAAGGATTATTAAAAAAGTGTCCACCCCATCTCCAATAATACATAAGTCCTAGGGAAAATGAGTCCAAACTACACGCAAGAAATTTCTTGTTCCTTCAAACAGTTCCATATCTGCTATTACCTTTCCAGTGGCTGGACCTGACCCCAGCACAAATGATAATTTAAACATACGTCTGCGAGATCCCTCCTACTTCGTTGATAAAAAGTTCACTGCTTTGTCAGTGAATGGTCACTGTTTAGGGGCCAGCGGCCTGTGGGAGGTCCAGAGGTTTTGGAGGACATTTGTGTTGGATGTTTTTGTAGCAATTCCATTATAGTCGGTGACTGTTTTCAACAACTTACTGTTGTAGTTTTGATCACTCATTTCTTTTCTCAGTATGGTGTATCATACTTCCATAGCGGAGTACCACGACAGTTAGTATAGATTGCTTGACTGTTTGTGCCTAGTTCTGTCTTACTTCATTTTAGCAATTAGCCACATTCTCAGATTTTTCGATAAAACTGGAAGATCTCAAGATTAGGCAGAATGACGTGGCAGTCCCCATCAATAGAGCCAAGAACATTATTTAATTTAGCTTTATAGCCTTTGACACTCACATAACACACGTGCCAAAGGCGCAACACATCAGTGGAGGAAACTTGGAAGAGTTCATTTGGGCCTGACAATGTTCCCTCTGTCCACATCTGGCTATAAACACTGCCTCTGAGTCGTGACCTACACGCTGTCCTCATTGGCAACCCTGCCCCACTCACACACACTGCCAAATGAACATTAGACGTGCGTAGGAGGAGAATCCACTGGTGACAGCACACAGAGACTCCAGTCTGCCCTACACATACAGAAGAATTACACATAATGTTACATACGTTACGCAGGTAGCTACATACTATATGGTCTCCGTTTTCGTTCCCCCCTCACATTAGCTGTCTTTCTCTTTGTCTAGTTTACTCACTTGTACGCTGTCTCGCTTTCCCTCGGCAAAAAAGTAGTTAATTCTCAATAACACGGATTTTTAAACGGACACGTGTTCTTCAAACCTGGTAGTGTTGGTCGAGTACTGGTTGACCCATTTGAATGAACCGGCTGCACGGGTTCACCCCGCCTTATTGTGTCGGAGACTGCTGGCCAACTGACGATCCCGGCATTTCTGACCGATAGTAACCCCCACTGACGTCCCCGCTGCCCCAAGCACGCGCCACCTCCAGCGCTCCAATCGCTGACAGAGTAATGCCGTGACGTCACTCGGTAGCTTCCGGGCTGGCAGTACTGGTCCCGGTGATGCTCTAATTTACAGTTTTACTCAATTTTAGATTCGTTTTTATGACAGACTCACGGGTGTGATTTATAACCATATACGCTGCGTTGAAAGATTATATCAATACCATGTCAGAGCTCGGGTTACAAGGATAAATACTTGTTCCAGTCCCGCAACGGTTCAGGCGTAGCGGTTGAGAAAAGAGGTGAGAGAATGTGTTGCTGTGTGAACGCTTTGCAGATGTTGATGAGAGAGACTGATTGTTAAGCGACCGGCTAGCTCAGCAGGACGCCACGTCGCTTTTAATATGTCACACATTTGTCTTCAGTATGGTGCATGTGCCGCATTTGAATTCTTAAGTGAGTGTTGACCACGAAACTGATTTTACTACACCAGTAGCGGGTAATAACAGCTCCAGTAGTTAGCTGAAGCTAAATGTTAGCTTCGTCGCTTTGCTAGCTGCTAGCGTTGTCAGCTAGCTGCTAATCTTGATGCTGCTTCCCTGGCCTCTGCATAGTCTCAGACACCGTGGAGTGAAGATGGTCCTGTTATTGGCCGGTTGGGATGAAAATTATCCGCTTACCTAGCTAGGCATCATATCTAAAAAAAAGATCTGCAGCATATCAGAACAATGTGTTGTGATCTTATCTGACGCTGATAGCCATTATCTAGGAAGAGGACACAGAAATAACAACATTATTGATATGACACCGCAGCTAGCGCGTCACACAAGCAGAACACAGAGAAGATCAATAACGTTAACATCAGCCCAGTTAAAAAGTGAATGCAAATTAAATAGCCTGCGGTAAATTAAAATGTAATGCACTAGCTGATGTAAATAGTAAGCTGGAGAAAATGCCTGAAATGGTAACCAGATTCAAATCATGGAGGGAAAGATTGTACTTGAGCGTCATCCTGGTGTCCTGATGTTTTCCCAGATATCGGCACTGTGGATGCATTGTGTTCATTATTAATGTATAGCTGAATAAAAACCATTATGGATTGTTAAGCTGGAAGTTGTAGTGCACATTGAAATATTATCTTTGTCTGTGTTGTTTATCTCATGTGCCAAGTATGTTTGCTCAAATCGAGTTATCCCAATAACTCAGTAAACTTGCTCATTATAACACGTTGTAAGTATGGTTATACTGGCTGCTGAGAGCACGGGTTTCCTCTGGAATTGAGCAGTGTTTGTTTAATACTGCTATTGTTACAATAAGCATGTGGGCTTACAGTCAGCTTTGCGGCATGACGAATGTACAAGGGGGGCTGAAGTTACAGTTATAGTTACATTTTCAGTGTAAGTGTTGACTGTAATGCCAAATTTCTGATTTCTTTCAGATTCGTTTTTTGCAGTTTTGATCCCGGGTCACGTTCTTGAAATTGTAAGAGTAGGGTGTGTCAGCTTTATTCATAGAAAAGTAAATAATGACTGAACCTGTATTACAAGTGTTAAACTAAGACGGAGCCCTCCTGACTGTGTCTGTGTGACTTCTTTGTGCGATTGCTCTGCTCTAATACAGTTCAATTATGTCAGTTGGTTGTGGTGAGTTTCTGCAAAACAGGTTCATCCTTTGCTCAAGAGATTGAATCGCTTTATGCAACATGCCTTAAGTTTAATTCTTGATAGCAAATGGCAGCTGCTGTTTGGGTCGGAGCTAAGTGAGCTGACAGTGTGAGTTCCCATGAAAACCTTCACTAGATTTACACACAAAAGAAGTAGTCATTGTGAAGTGATTGTTTTTTAGTTCTGAGGTTAGAAGTCATGTGGTGTTCAAGTATCCAGATGAGGAAGTTTGGAGCACTTGCATAAGCATCCATGTGCACACACAAAAGCATAAACATGCCGCTTTGAATTTCTAATGAACTCCATTCAGGAAGAGGCAATCGTCTATTGTTGTCTAGAAATAAATGGGCCCCTGGAGTGTAAAATTGCACTAGTCATAGTGTCACAGTCCTTACTGAAGCACAGGAGTGTGGTGCAGTGCAGGTGACCAGTACTGCAAAGCACAGTTGGCCCTCACACTCACTGAGGACTCACACTCTGACTGAAGTTGAACGTCTGTGCACACATGCCTCTGTTTACTATAATATATCATGTGATATCTGAATAAGAGCTTCCTTAAATGTACTTGAATGTGCTGCTAAATATGTAGAATTGCTGAGTAATATTTAGGTTGTGTCTTGTAGCTTGTGTTTGCATATGGCTCAAGACCTGCCCACCTCATCAGTCAGTGTCACATTCTTTTCACTACCGTTATTTAGCTGGCCGGGTTAGGCTAACCTCCCATGTGACCTCGGGCCCTCTCCTTCTAAGCTGCAGAATGAGTCACTGCTGCTACTTCTAGCATATTCAGGTTCAGTGGCAGCAGGGCTACACTGCAACTTACCCTGGTCCTAAGGATACACTGGAAATAGCCAAGCTCTCCAGGAGACAGTCGTAGTTGATCCAAAGGTTTTTGTAGTATAGCCAAAACAACTCAGAGCAGTAATGAGAAGAGCACATGGCATAATCCTGCAAATATTATGATACTGCATGGCACTGCTGCAAACTTGTGGTGAGGCACAGAGAAAGCGTTGTGATTTCAGAAAATTAAAGAGGCTGTGTTTTCTTGGATTAAATGCAACCACTGCTTAATTCAGCCGCACATATTAGGAAGTTAACAATAATCTTCCATTTTGTTTTCATATGTCAAGTATATGTCTAATGCCTGGATCTGGATATAAATATCCCTAAAACACAAAGTATTGCCTCTATATTGCCTATTTAGTCTGACAAACTATAAAAATTTACAATGAAATTAAACACAAAAGCCACAAATCTTCAATTCATTTTCTATCACCTAACCAGTTAATTAAGTCATCTTTTCAGCATTATTGTCAAATGTTAATGATGAAAAGTGTAGTAGTGTCATGATGAGACTGACCTCCATGCAGCAAGGCCAGCAGATCTGGTGAGATAAATAGCGCTGACTGAGAACCAGCCTAAGAATAGGCAGAGATGGTCTTCATGCAAGGATTCATTTACCAGGAGGCAGTCGCTCACATTTGCTGCCACTCAATATTTCCAAATATGCTGAAACATCTTTATTCCAGACTTTACTTCTAGAATTTCATGTTGTGTCTCTGTGTTGCAGGTCTGCACAAAAGAATTCCCTCCTGCAACCTTCACCCTCAGCAGCAAGTCACAATACTCACAGAGCAGTGACCCGTGCAAACTTCATCCTTAAAGATGAAGTTGAAGGAGGACATGAACCCCCTGTTGCTCCAGGTCTTCCGTTCTGTGGTCTGGGTCTACTCCGTCATCACCTTCATACCCTGGTACTTCTTCTCAGGAGCTGGCACCAATCTGGATCGTGCTCGTCGGATCAAGGCACGCACGGTTAGCGGACACCCAGCGGGGCCTTACAGGGCCATTAATAGCCAACAGAAGCTGGTGGCATGGCTGCACCCTGGGGTGGACACCCTGGACAAAATGTTTGAACACGCTGCTGTGAGGTTTCCGCAGAGAGACTGTCTGGGCACCAGGGTGGTGCTCAGCGAGGAGGATGAGCTCCAGCCTAACGGGAAGGTCTTCAAGAAGGTGAGAGACACTGACCTGTCCCTTGCGCTCTTGCACACCTGTGACAGATTGTTTCATTATTCTTTTAAGTGCTTGGCCTGTTGTCAGGATCCAGAAAGTCAGGGAGTGGTACCGCTCATCACATTTTAGCTTTGTTGTTTTGTTTGTTGTTAAGTTTTGAGGTAAATCTGTGGTATTGCAGGAAGTTTGTTTATGTGTGTGACAGTAATAACGCAGTCCTGCAACTCTACACAGTGTGAGGAATGTGGGTGGAAATGGCAACAGCAGTGTAATTGCTCCTTTGTCTCACACCTGACAGCAACCTCATTAACACCTGCAAAGCTGCAAAAGCCCTGCAGATGGCGCTAACTGACTGCATATGAATTATGATGATGTATGGCTGGTAAAAACACCAGACCTCTTTCAGAATCAACAAATTGACCATTACTGTGATATCTGATACGCCAAATCCATGTTACCCTTTTTATATTATAATGCTAAGCAGTGCATGCATTAAATCCATCAACATCAGGAATCATTCACTCTGTTCATATTTATTTATTTGTCAAAATGCTCTTGATGAGATGCTCTGAAGCTACCTAGGCCAGTGGGATGTATGCGCAAGCAGCAATTTACATGTCGTATGGTGCAGTATGTGGACATATTTCTGATTACTGCACAAACCTTTGCTTGTTGTGTGTAGGTAATTCTGGGGAACTACAACTGGCTGTCGTACGCGGAAGCCTACGAGGCAGCAAAGTGTTTCGGCAGTGGCCTCGCAGCTCTTGGGCAGAGGCCTCAGTGTAACATCGCCATCTTCTGTGAGACCAGAGCAGAGTGGATCGTGGCGGCACAAGCCTGCTTCATGTACAATTTCCCACGTGAGTGCCATAAAGATAAACATGTGTATTCAGACATTCTTGGACCTGTTGTACAGTGAAGCACTTGAGCAGACTGACCAAAGTAAATGGATTTGAATTTGACAGTTGTGACCCTGTATGCCACTCTTGGACCCACGGCCATCGCCCACGGCCTGAACGAGACCGAGGTCACACACATCATCACAAGCAAAGACCTGCTTCAGAGCCGACTTAAGGTACCCCCTTTGCTGTCATCATTGGTCTCCAACATGTCAGCTGTGTTAAACGGGGCTCTGGAATTTAAATACACTGATTTGTATGCCCCTGATTGACTGGTTGTTTAGTGTGTGCAACATTATGACTGGATAAGAAGCTCAGGTCTGTTTTCATAATTACTTTTTCTTCTCACTCACCCTCCTCCTCCCTCCGAACTACAACTCCATGTCCCAGGCCATATTGTGCGATGTGCCGAGGCTACAGTACATCATTGTAGTTGACAGTAAGCCCACAAGCTGGCCAGACATCCCCAGAGGCATCATGGTCCTCAACATGGACGCTGTGAAGGAGATGGGATCCAGGCCTGATAATAGTGAGTATTTGTGCATTGTGATTAAAAAGGTTTCTAATTTTGTCTGATAAACGGAAGTACATTAATGGAGGCCTAATACAAAGCCCCAACACCCTGATGTGTAATTGGAGTGATGTCAGCAAGAGGTCAGATCACCACTTGCCATTGCCATGATGACATTAGTTGACTTTTAGTAAAATGAGGAGAAACCCGAAATGATGTTGTGTGTGCTTGAGTATCACTTGAGCCATGTTTTTGAGCCACTTTTCCTCTTATTTGGTAAAGAAAATCTCAAACAGAACACACAACTTACAAAATTCCTCAACTATCATAAAAACAGAAGAATTGCATAGAAGATTGCAATGACTGAAACTGTGTATGCCTCAATATAGATTAATTGATACTGAAAACAGTCAATAGTTGAAGCCCTACAAAAAATATTTAAACCCTTTCATAGCATTGTCGTTGGCGATGTAGTTCTTCTCTAATGGTCATCCATCTTCTCGTCTTCTGTCTCTGCAGTAGCGGTTGACCACAGACAGCCACAGTCCTCGGACATCGCCGTCATCATGTACACCAGCGGCTCCACAGGCATCCCCAAGGGTGTCATGATCTCCCATGGCAACATCATTGCGGGCATCACTGGCATGGCTGAGCGAATCCCTGACCTCAAGTATGCCAATATCAGATTCACAGCTCTGACACTTTTTGTCGTTGTTGTTTGTTCTCTTTCTCCCCTCTGTGCAGCCTCTAAATCACATTCACTGTCTGATCTTTCCTCACACACTCTTTTTCCATTTGTCCTGTCTTTGCATCACACCTCACTATGTTTTCATCTAACCCACTCTTATTTCTGTGCTGGCAGTGAGACAGACACCTACATTGGCTACCTGCCGTTGGCCCATGTACTAGAGCTCAGCGCTGAACTGGTGTGCATCTCTCATGGCTGTCGCATCGGCTACTCCTCCCCTCAGACTCTAGCTGACCAGGTCAGTTTGTAAACACATACCTTGTGTCAAGTATGTTTTTGGTGCAGCCAGTGCTATATGTCTCTCCTGAATGCATTACACTCTCATGTATTAGTAAGACTTACCTCACTTGACTCTTATCCTGTAATGTGCTATTGGTTACTTTTAAAGCCTTGCACGACCAGATAGCTACCTGCATTGGCCATTACAGCCCTACATCAGCAAGACCTGAACAGTTGTGTTGTTTCATTTTCACAGTCGACCAAAATAAAGAAGGGCAGTAAAGGGGATACCAGTGTGCTGAAACCTACTCTCATGGCTGCCGTACCAGTAAGTCGTCTTATCACTGCACAAATCCAATCTGTCCTGTCTAACTGACATTATTTATCATGCTAAAGTCACACCTTCAAATAAAGTCAATAGAGCACAGCCCGGGCAGAGTACAGACTTGAATTGTTGCAAGTGTTAACTGGGAGTTTTTCCCGCCTTGTGTTGTTGCAGGAGATCATGGATCGAATCTACAAGAATGTGATGACAAAAGTGGAGGAGATGAGCAAGCTCCAGAAGACGCTCTTTGTGCTGGCTTATAACTACAAGATGGAGCAGATCTCTAAGGGCTACAGTACGCCTCTCTGTGACAGGTAGCGTACTGTATTCCCGTACACATGAGCTGAAACTTCAGCCAAGCCCATTCACCTGACATTTTACTTCCCCTGTGATACATGAGCAAACATTAACCTCTTCCAACATGGTTAATCATAACCTAGTGCAAATTCTTTATCTATCCCTTGTTAATAATGAGCCTCTACAAAGGTGGGGGAAATTATTCTCTAGCATGTGAATCATTGTGAATCATTGCATACTATTGATTCAGATATTGGACAGAGCAAGGCAACATCTGGATGCTATGTAGATTTATTAATAATCTGAATTTCTTTTTCAGTCTTTGTGTTGTTGTTGTTGTTGTTGTTGGAGTCTCCTGTCAGTAATCATCTCCATGCTGTGTATTTTTGTCTTCTTCCCTCCCAACCCACGCAGTCTGGTGTTCAAACGGGTGCGCGCGCTCCTGGGAGGGAACACGCGGGTGCTGCTTTCTGGCGGTGCTCCACTCTCGGCTGCCACACAGCGCTTCATGAACATCTGTCTGTGCTGCCCCGTGGGGCAGGGCTACGGTTTGACGGAGACCTGTGGAGCTGGCACCATCAGTGAGGGTAAGAGGGGAGGAAGGGAGAAAATGTGAAGGAAGGCGCAAATAAAAATATAGAAGAGAATCTGATTTGTTGTAATTATCTGCATTTACCATGGAGCATTTACCAGGAGCCTTTGCTGTTGTTTTTCAGTTTGGGACTACAGCACGGGACGGGTCGGTGCTCCACTTGTTTGTTCAGAGATCACACTCAAGGACTGGGAGGAGGGTGAGTCAAATTGCAGCAACACAACCCAACCAAAAAAGCAACAGACACAGTAATATTTTCCCTCTAATCGAACTTGTGCTCCTCTAGGTGGTTACTACAGCACAGACAAGCCTAACCCACGGGGAGAAATCTTGATCGGGGGGCCCAACGTAACAATGGGCTACTACAAAAACGATGCTAAGAACCGCGAGGATTTTTATGTGGATGAGAACGGCCAGAGATGGTTCTGCACCGGAGACATTGGAGAGTTCCACCCGGACGGATGCCTCAAGATCATTGGTAAGAAATCCACTAACTAGTGTATGTTGTGTGAATGGTACAGATGATATACAGTACTTGTTAGGTGACATGTTTTCGGTCTCCTCCTACAGACCGTAAGAAGGACCTGGTGAAATTGCAGGCAGGCGAGTACGTCTCTCTAGGAAAAGTGGAGGCTGTTCTGAAGAACTGCCCTCTCATTGACAACATCTGTGCCTATGCCAACAGGTAAAAATTCTGCACTCGGTCCCCCTTGATCCATTTCTTCCAGACTTCTGACTCCTTTTTGAATGCAGACCTACCAGGCATAAACATTTAAGCTAGTGTCTTCTCCTGGCTCTCTATTTTTCTCTGTCTCATCCTCTTGATCTCTCGCCATAAAATATTTTTTTACTCCCTAATGGCAGTGACTGAAAAAACGGAATTTGTGCTTGTTTTTCAGTGACCAGTCGTACGTAATCAGCTTTGTGGTGCCAAACCACAAGCAGCTTATGGCACTGGCGGAGCAGATGCAGGTGAGGGGCACATGGGAGGAGATCTGCAACAACTCTCAGATGGAGAAAGAGGTCCTCCGTATCATCACTGAGGCTGCTATCTCAGGTAGGGAGAAAATTCCCTCACTTATATTAAACCTGCGTATGAGCTCAGAGGAAATTGTCTCAACAACTGATGCAACTCTTGTCACATTTTCAGTTCAGATTTGGTGCGACAGTGCCTCCTGCCTCGTACCAGACTTTGCACTAGTATCACACTATATCTGTCACTCTGACTTGTGATTTTTCTCTCCCCAAAACCAGCAAAACTGGAGCGATTTGAGATCCCCAAGAAGATCCGGCTGAGTTCTGAGCCCTGGACACCAGAGACTGGCTTGGTCACTGATGCATTCAAACTGAAACGCAAGGAGCTCAAAACACACTACCAAGAAGACATTGAGAGGATGTACGGAGGAAAATAACACATAGACACACTCCAAAACAACACATAAACACATACACATATATACTTGCACGCATTACATAAGGAGCTCAGAAGCCACTACCAGGACAAACTTGGAGAGGAGTTATACTTTAGATACAGGTAACACACACACACACATTAATACAGACACATAAAGCGTCTCATACACCTCCTCCTCGGCTTCCCTGCAACCAGCTTCGATCAAAGGAGGGGTACGGTAACTCTTGAATCCAGCTTAACGCTCTCTGTCGAGAGAGTCAGAAAAAAGGCAGAGGGTCCCTCACAGACAACTGAACCAGCCAGACGTGCGCGTGTGGTGCGAATGCACCCACCGCACCTCTTTAATGGATTTTTGTAGCCCTTTGAGTTGTCATGACGACCGAGGTGGCACACGAAGTCGGAAACGTCTGCGTGACTTGAAGCGAAACAAATGTCAGGCTAGACGAATCTGGATCAATGTCAGCGCGCGCTTCCCACCCCTACCCCCTCTCTATTGCTTCTCTTCCCACCCCCTCCCCTGCTCCCTGGAGCCTTCCACCAGTTGAGCATAGTCGTGGACTTGGAGTGCAGATACCTGGCAGGGAAAATTGGGGTAGCATGAGCCTAATAGAGGGATCCCTCCTGGGCTTTAAGTTACATTCAGGTTGGAATCTATGCAGGGATCTCTATTATCTTTAATTTTCTTTTTATTATGTGTCGCTTTGTTTCTTTCATGTTTGGTTTGTCAGCTTTGAAACCCATTTGATGAGGGGTTTTTTGTGTGTATGTGCGAGGACTCCGCGTTGTAAAGCCATGAGAGATTGAGCATTAAGATGTTTTTAAAATACTTTTTCATACTGTTATTTTATTATTGAGGGTTTGTTTTTCTTTATCCTCTTGTTTTTTTATTGCCGTTTTGTTAGTAATTTGGTAATTATACTTTAATGAGTTTTTTTTACAAGCTTTTGTTTCCTTCCTTTTTCTCCCATTGTTTGCCTGTGTCCCAAAGTTTGTACATTCGAGTGTGTGTTTACTGACTTGACTAGTAGAAGCGATCCAGTCTTGAGTTCCTTCTGCTCTTGGCCTTTGCAGCAGGGTCAGACATCAATAGTAAAAAGGCATCCACTTTTCTATCCCTGCTCTTTGCCCCAGCTTTCATTTTTCTCCATATCCCAGCAGTCCCCCCTGGATGCCCCCCAACCTGTGTCTTATTGGCTCTTTTGTTGGCATCACTGACATAACAGCAGCCCTGCCGCATCTGCCATGTATTGCTCCAGTCATGACCAATGCACTGTATGGATGTCTCCAAGGGAACTTAGCCTACTGTAGAAAAATAGTTACACTAGTTAGCCTTTCATCGGTTGCCCCCCATGGTTACTTTTTTGGTGCAGCTGTGCATTATGTCCTTTTTGCCATAGGTCTAGTTACTGTTACTTTGATTTTTTTATTTTTTATTTCTGAATATAAAATACAAAATGAATGTGCAATATTTATACTCAAATTTTAACGTAAAGTATGTAGGAAGGATTTAAAAAAACCGCACAGACAGCAGCCCCTCCATAGTGTGTGAATGTTCAGGCCTGTTACTCTCCACTTCAGTGCATAATGGAAGGTCTATAGGAAAAAAGCATAGGAATAGAAAAGAGAATGGTAGACAGACACTGATAGGGAAGTCTAGATGTAGCCCATTTGAACGTACTGTGCTGAAATTATGTAATGTTCGTAAATGAGACTGTAAAGTGAAATTTTTAAATATTTGGCATTGTAGAAATTGCATGATGAAAAGTGTGCAACTGTACCAAAGCACCTGAATATATATTTGAGTGAGAAATGAGTGAATCACACTCAAATCAAACAACTGAAGAAATTCCTTATGAATACTTCATCAAATAACATTTCTGTATCTCCAAATCGGTTTATGTGTATGATACTGTATGTGCAATGTATATAAAACAGGGTCTACAGTTCTTGGATTCTGTTAACTGCCATTTATTTGAGCTCGTGTATAACATATACATTGATTACTGTAGGTTTCCAGATTGGTGGTGATAACTCTGAGTGGCATCAGTATGAGCGACACTCCTGCTTCAGTTTCTTTCTTCTCTTTAGGTTTATGGACAGAAGATTAGACAGTGTTTGGTCAGTGGTTCTGTGCGAGGGTGTCGTGTCTCTTGCAGCCACCTTCTCTGAACGCAAACCCTGCTTTGCTTATACTGAAGACATATAGCATTAATAAAGGTACAGTCAGGTACTCTAACAGCCTCTCTTTATCAGATGTCTACTAGCTTAATACAGAAATTATTTTAGCATGTATAAATTTGACAATACTGTCATGACTTTCCTGTTTTTTTGTTTTGTTTGTTTTGTTTTGTTTTGTTTGTTTGTTTTTTTATAATGTTTCTCTCTCCTGACATTTCAGTGAAAAGTCAGTAGATTACTGTGCTGTTTGCTGCTTTTCCTCTGCCTGGCAAGAGGCGGCTTGTTGCCTTCTGACACACATGAGCTGTCTTCAGGGGTCTTAAGAATGTGAAGCACTCCCTGCGTTCTGTTGATAGCACACATGCCGTGTCCTACTAACAACATCCATTTGAACTTACAGCAAGGCAAAGACAGTGGAGTGGTGCAAAGATGAATTTCACCGCTCACCGCTGTTGTCACTTGCAATGTAAATATGTCGAGAGGGCAGGGGGATCAATGATCAAACTTCATTAAAACTACCAATAATTGTACAGGTGTAAAGGCTCCTGTTAACATATTTAATAATCTTTGTTACTGACCAGTTTTTGAGGGTCTCCTCCTTGTTTTGTGTGGTTAAGTGGCCCAGTGAGCCGGGCTATTGCAAGTGTCTCCTTCCTTATTTATTTGTGATTTGGCCTTGAAAATTATGTAATGAAATTAAAAAAAAGTTTGTGTCGTAATTACTCTGGGTCTTTGTGAGTGTGTCGAACGTCTGAATACAGTCTGTGATGCATAATGTGTGACTGGTGCGATCAGCGGCTTGATTAGAATCATCCTGAAACCCAGAGTTTCTATGGCAACGAAGGCCAATGTGTCTGCGTCTGTGTGTGTGTTTGAGTGAATGTGGTTTGTGAAAGCCTGTGTGGTGGCAAACAGAACATGCAGTTCTGGGAGTCAACCTTCAATCACAGCTAGTAAACAAAGGATTTTTTTTTTCCCTTTCGAGCAGTGTCAGAGATTTGCAAGATGTTGAATCACAGACGTGTAAATTCATTTCATTTATTAAAGCTTGTCCTCCTGTTCCTCACATGTTACACATGTTACAGTTATCCTGCTGCCATATGGATTTTACTAAGCCTGGGTGCAGCAGTTTGGCATGATGTCCAGTAATCAGTTCATTAAGGATATCACACCTCATCTCAACATCAGTGTTTGGCATTGACAGTGGGGCTGCAATAAATGATGATGATGATGGTTTAGTCTATTAAAGAAAATAGTGTAAAATATTTGAATGGCTTATTTTACAGGACAACAGTCAAAACCCAAATATAGTCAATTTACCATCATGGAAGACTGAGAACTCCATGAATAGTCACATCTGAGAAGCAGGAATTGGACTTTTTTTTGGTATTTTTGCTTTAATAATATCCAAAAAATAAAGAAATAAATACATTTCCTGATGATTGAATAATCAATTATTAGATAATTGGTTCAGCTTTAATTACACTGTATTCTAAAAGCTGCAGTAAGGGTAAATAGATGAGGCTATTATTTCAGATTTACCATATTAACAGTGTAAGACTGCTACTGTCTTTGTTTTCACTTTGATTTGTTTAATTTGTCGTGTCTTAATCTGCCTCACACCTTTGAGGCTTGAGGCTGTAAAAGGTTTGATTAGTCAGTTTCAAGTTAAACAATGAAATCAAATTAATTAGATTGCAATTTATCCAAATGAGATTATATGTAAAGTTCACAGTGTAATAAAAACACATTAGAATGAGATCACAGCTCAGTACTGAGGTTTTAATTTAGTGGAGGCGGAAAACAGTTCTCACACATGGCTTCACTTACATCTACAAACCCCCTCACGAAAAAGCAGTCTGATGGAATATGGGTGGTTAAAATTCTGCTTCTGCGTTTCGTTTAAAATAAAACACTAGCAACGAGACCAGGGAGAGGCGAGTGATTCTTCTAACCCCTCCTCTCCTCCCTATTCCCTCCATCCAACCCTATGGGACCAGTGAGTGAGTCAGAAGCATAATGCTCCCTTCATTAGCCCACTGACTCTGACGCACACACAAACACACAGAGCAGAGTGGCTCTACCACAGAGACAGCAACAACAACTATACCAAGCAGCAGGAAACAGTGAAGGACATCTTCCATATGAATGTAGTTTGTGTATGTGTGTGTGTGCTCGTCTCCTTTTTGCTCACTGACACTTTATTACAACTTTTTTCTCTCTCTCTGTCTCCCTCTCTCGCCTTGCTCGGCTCCTTCTTCCTGTCTAGTTATGACTCAGAAGTGCGAAAAAAAACCCTCTTATCTGATGTTGTGCTTCATGACCCGGTGTGAGTTTCAATAAGTCATATTGAGTTTGCCCAGGATGAGTGGAGCTGAACTGAGCTGTCTCTATAACCTGGAGAGGTGGTGGTACAGAGAAACTAAGAATAATTACATACGAGGCTGCTGATCGCATATTGAGCTGAGAGATGGTGGTACAGCCAGGACTGGGACTGAGATATGACCTTGGACTGCTGAAATCATGCTTGGGACTCAGTAGACAGGTTGAACTGGGAAGGTGGATGCATAGGCAGGGAAAAGGTGAGCCTCCCTTTCTTTAAAAAAAAAAACACTTTATGTCTAAAGCTCCATAAACGGCATTGCACGTCTCAATCAAATTTATTGAACCCTTGGTGACATCCATCCCATATCGTGAAAATGCACTATTAAAACCCCACTGACCATTTTATCGGCTTCCAAAGATCCAAAGTATGTTTTGCTGAAATACAGTAAAATCTAAATAACAAGCTTCTTTTGATGTACTGATGCAACGTTGGATTTTGTTAAAGAGGAAAATGTCCTTTTGGACTTGAGGCTACCTAGTGGAAAGCACTGGCAATATTCTATCGGTGTAATTGGAAAGCAGGAATGTGACGCACTACTTTTTGGGTTGGTTGTGTTTTTCCCATACTGTGCACACACAATTCCTGCTGATTTTGCCTTTTTTTTGTGTCAAGCTGACCTTGGTTTTGCACCCTGGCGGCTCGACCGTAGGGGCCCCCCGGCTTATTTTAGCTACTATCATGATGCGAGGGCCAAAAGGGAGGTGGGGAAAAGGAGGTCTGGTAATGAGCTTGAGCCAGAAGCGAAGAAAGGGGCGTGAGGGGAGGAGGTGGGTGGAGGGATAGAGAGGCAGAGGGGAGGCAACTGATACGTTCCAGGCGATGACTCACCGATGCTGGGTATTTATAGCATCGAGAGGGAGGGAGGGAGGTGGGGGACGGAGGAGCGAGGGGGCAAGCGGTTTGGGAGAGGCCAGGACGCATCACCGCACGCCACGATAGGGAGTGGTGGAGGGAGAGACTGAGACCGCAGAGATAAAGCACCAGAGAAGAAAAAGAGAGGGAGAAGAAGGGGGGGCAGAGAAGGAGGTTGGAAGACAAGCAAAGTGGGGGGAGAGAGGAGGAGAGGAGGGAAGGTAGATGAATGAGACTGAAATATACGGAAAAGATGAGAGGATGAACAGTGAAGAAAAAGAGGGGGGTGGGCGACAAAAATAGAACAGCATTCACATGAGAAAGAGCATATTAAAACATCTCACATTTAAAAATAACATCTTGTTGGGCTGCAAGTACACTGAGACAGAGCAGAGATGAGTGTTTGTTAACATATACAGTAAGGTACATGTGGGGCCTCCATCACAGAGACTCCACTATCACCACACATAAAGGTTTTGAGGAGAGGTTATAACAAATATCTATATCTACATTTGAGCTGTTGCTACTAGCATCCCATATCCTAACACCACATTTGCAAAGACAAAACTACACACACACACGACACACCTCCCTGCAGCTCACAGTCACACACTGGCCAGATGGAGTCATGCTGAGGAGGACAGGGAAGGTAAGACTTCAATGAACATAAAAATAAATACACCAAGCTGCCTAGACACTGTACATCCTAAAATGATCAAAACACATACGCTGTTACGCACAGCCAGTATGGAGGCAAACAGACTATCGGAGATTTAAACACATGAATGCAATTATGATAATTTGTATCATTTTTTGCTGTAAATATGTGCATTATTACTGGTATATTCAGAAGTTGTTTATATATGATTATTAACATAAACAGATGTGACTAAATTTAATGTGCTACATGCTGATCCTTCTGGTTTGACAAACTGTAATTTTCCCCACATGGGTGGCTTTTTGTTTCTTCATTGACAGGATTTCTTCATCAAAACCAAAAAACCCATCTCTGCCTCTGGGTTTCTGCGGACGCTAGCCGGTGCGCCACGCTGCATCCTTAGACACCAACATAATCTGCGACGTGTACCTGCTATGCACATCACATACACACAGGGGGATGGGGGTGGTGAAGAAGACATAAGCACACACACGCATAGAACCGCGCTAATGTTTGTTGATAAGGAATGAGTCAGGAACACCAAGGTGATGGTGTCGAGTCATTAATATGTAAAGGGTTAAAAAAAAAAATTAAAAACAGGGGGATGAGGGACAGAAGGTTGAAAGGAGCAAATGGAGGTGGGAGGCAGAGCGGGAGAGGAGCTGGACTCTCTGACAAGAAGTTCAGAAAGATGGAGAACAAAAGGCAAATTGGGAGTGTTTGTTGATGCGATGAGAGACAGGTTTGTGATGGTGGAGGCAATAGGCAGATGTGACTAAAATAGGGACTTAATGTAGAGAATTGGGTTGAATGTAAAATTGAGCCTAGGAGTGGAGCTTTAATGACAAATTGCAAAGCACATGGGGGACACTTATGGTATTGAGGCCAGGGGATTAATTCTGCAACATCCCTCAGTCCTGTGTCGCCCTCCTCACTACTGGTCTATTGAATAAAGCTACATAATGCTCAAAAATATGAGAAGTGTGTATTTAATGTACGTGGGTTAAAGGGAACATATTGTCATTTTTAGACTTTAGCTTTTGTATGGATTGAGCAAACAAGATACAATGCTCACTTAGTGAGGTTTAGAGGAGCTGGCAGGCAGATTTTTGTTGCCTTTGGAGCAGAGCCAGCCTAGCTTGCCTCCCCCTGTTTCCAGTCTTAACGCTACGTTATGCTAACCAGCTGCTGGCTCTAGCTAAAAAAAACTTACAGAAAGTGTGTGTGTGATATCAATCTTCTCATTTAAATTCAGCCAAAAAGTCCAAATGTTGAACTTCTTTATAGATGAAATCAAAGATGACCATTAGTAAAGGCAGAATAGAGGCTCAGCTGGTGAACTGGGTCTTATTAACACAGAGATATTTAGCTAGAACTCTCACAGGTCTTCTGCTGCATTCCTGTGCATTACGTGACACTGCCCTTTTCAAAAAGGCTATGCCTGTATAGAATCTCCCACCTTCTATTCCTTTCTTATGTTTCCTTCAGTTTTCCTCCTGTATTACATTTGTGACAGCAAATGAAATTGCCTCAGGCAGCATATTGCAGCTCTAATCACCCCAGACTTGCCTGAAACTACCTGCCTCTGAAACAAGGACCACGCTAACCGCAGTAATTGGCAAGAAAGGATGAGCCGATGTGGGTACAACAGAGGAAAGTAATGAATTTGAGGCCACTAAAGAAAATGACTAGCTTAAGAAATTAAAATGTCTAATGGAGGAGAGGAGGATACCTGTGGGAAGAGACAAAGTGGAAGCAGATGAAAGGTCACAGGCAGCGCTAATGAGACGTTGGTTGAAAAGGAGGTGAGCTAAGACAACGGCGTGCCATCTCTCCCCACTTCTGATGGATGATGGAGGGGTGAAGAGGTGAGGAGGAGGACAAAACAAACAAAGCAGCGAGGGATGACCACATGTGGCCCTGTCGCTTTCTCTTTCTTCACAGCTGATCATCTTCTTCTCTTCTCTCTTACATGAGTCAATGTAACAAAGACTTTCATATTTGAATGATATGTCTTCAGGAACAAATCTAAGGCTAAAACCATGTTTGGTAAGTCTCTCAACCTTGGCTCTTTGGTTGAATTCGGCGGGCCCTTGAGCCGAAATTTGCCTCAAAGAAGATCCTAAACACACACACAAAACCTTGAGATGGCTGCACGGTAATGTGTCTTGTCAGCTGGCTGCGCAGCGGTGTGAACATATGGGTGTGTGCCTTTTTTGCCATTGTGGACGACGGTTGCTGAGCCATTGTTGAGCTGATATCATTCTCCCCACAGCTTTGACTGACGGGTGGGTAAACAGCAGCTGTGTCTCCATTGACTGCTGGGGTTTACAGACTGAAGGAGGAGGAGGAGGAAGATACTTTAGATAATGGCTGGATATTATACCGATCAAGAGATGGAATTTATAAATGGTTTGGTGGCAGTAGAGAGAGAAAGAGAGAAATTCAATCGACATTCCAATTTGACCTTTTTGAAAAATTTTAAGATCAATTTGAAACACCCCACTCATAGTTGTGACATTTGAGATTGAATATGAAACACATTATGTTAATTTTGTTACCATTCAATTGAGACTGTGAATGAATAATGCACACAGTGCAGAATTAGCCAATATGTGCTACTTTATAATATCACATGATTCTATTTGCTCATATATCATGCTGTGGTTGGTTCAGGACAGAGTCAAGCAAATGTAAAAAATCAGTGAAAAAGAGCAATCCATATACTAGCAGAGACCTCAACATCCTTTTGCAATAAAACCAGCTGTTTTAGCCATGGTCAGTAATGACCTGGTCTAAAGAGTCTCCTGAGACGATGCACCTTTAATTCTGACTCGGGTCAAGTGCTTGAACCCTGGTATACTCTCTGCAGGTCTAGTTCCTTCTACCTGAAGTTTATCATTATTCTCCGCAGTTTTGGTACATACTGGCAGGCTAGACCAGAAAACAACACAAATGAACATACTGTAGTTTGTCAGTGGAAACAGTTCAACTCTGCTTCTCAAAGAGAGCCAGAGCCAGCTGCATTTCTTCTGCACGATTACAACTACAACCGCAATAATAATAACAGAAGTATCAGAAACACCAGCAAGATTTCAGAAAAGAAGTCACAAACTTCTGAACCTTTACCAGTGTGCATCTTAGATTATTAATAGGAGAGGAAATGGAGCGGCTCAGTATAACGCACTGTCCATCCAACAAAAACATCAATATTTGCCAACAAATACAGCCGTATTTTGTAAGAAAAAGCCTATTTTACAGAGAGAGAGAGAGAGAGAGAGAGAGAGAGACTTCAATAAAGTAATGTAAACCAGGAACAAAGCCAATGAGAGAGTGAGAGGGCACTAAGGAGTCTGAGGAGTCTTAACTAATTACCGCGATCTCTTCTTCCTGCTGCACCTCATCAATAAATAGAGACAAAGAGGGAGAAAGGAACGGCAGTACTGATCAGTGGATGTTTGTCTTGTTTTTACGTCTGAAATGTGCACAGACATCACGAAGCTCCAGAGGAATCACAGATTCAGTCAGCGAATCTTCCACCACCAGGAACCTTACTGGGATTTGAGTTTAAAAGCTCTGATCCATCAACTAGAATCATCATGCCTAGGGGCTGATAAACAACGGCAGAAACACAGACAACAGACAGAATGATTAGCTGAAAATACAACACAAAATAATTTACAAGATGGAGTGCTTTAATGACAGTGCCTTACTTTTTGTAGTAATGAGGATGTACTTTTACGCCTCAATGACACAAACGGGAGCATTTTAATAGATATATGTGACTTTAGACTCCTTTCTCTCACACACACACCTGGATATAAATATACGGCAGCAATTAGATATTCAACAGCTTCCAGCTTGATTCATCCAATCAGCAAGACTTTGCTAAGACACTCTAAGACATAAGTATATTCCTTTGTTGTGATGGATGATCACCCACTCACACACATCAACCATATGACAAGTTATTTGTGCAGTACAGTGCGGTAAGGACATTGCTGACTGAAACACACGTAAAATGTTGTATACCTGTGTTTGTGTACACTCCTGTGAATGAACACAACCCCAAAATGAAAGGGCTTTAAGCTGACACATTCCCCATTTAAAATAATGTGTCCAAGCTCATTTGCAATATAAAGCATCTTTCACTTTCACTTTTTATGTTCACACACAAGTGTGACATTTACATCAGTCATTGCCCTGCCAATTAAGTGAGCTGAACACTCATACTTTAATCTTCATATTAGCACCTGAATGTTTCTTCATTTTCAGTAAAATTGATAGCAGACCATGAGCATATTCCATTATCCATTTCTTAATGGGCATGACAGAAGAAGGTAACCTTTAAATGACTGATACTACAGTGCACTGGCTGTCGGACTTCTGGAGTTGCTGTGGCTTTCCGCTCCTCAGGGTGGAGGCTGTTTCTGAATGGAGAGATGGATGTCAGAGGAGTGATGCTGTGGGATTACAACACATCTTACAACAGCACCACGTTCCTCCTCTCCTCTCCTCTCCTCTCTCCTCTCTCCTCTCTCTCTCTCTCTCTGTGTATCGGCCCTTTGGATCTATGATTCAGTTCTTTCCTCCCTCTTTGTGCATGCACACACACACACACAAACATTATCATTGATAGAACTTAAACAAGTCAGCACACACACACACACACACACACCAGCAGCAGCAGCAGAAGCCCAGCAGATGGATGTGTCTTTAATATCAGGAGGCTCTCTGCAGCTCTTCAGCCATGGAGAGCGGGCAGCTGACGGCACATTCATGAAAAGCAACCTCTGTGTTGCTTTATCGCCCTTCCGCTATGATGACACACTGTGTGCTCGGCACAGAAGGTGAAGTTAAAAGATCATGGGCTTTTTTTTTTTTTTTTCTTCTTTTTTTACTAGTTTAATGGAGGTGGAAAGGATCACAACATGACTAAATATGGAGCACACTGGATGCAATTAGATGTGCAATAAAATGAGGGGGCAGCAGCCAGAGCAGGGGCTGAAATGGAAGAAGAGTACCATGTATGGGGTGTCAGAGGCATTGAGTGGAATAGTTAGAAACACTTTTAGAGGTTATAAAGCAGACTTGAGATGTTGCTCATGCTGGAGCATCAGTGAGATAAAATCATCCTAATGTATATGACTGACCATTTATGGCTTGTAGATAGACACAGACAAAAAACTTAAGCATGAAGAGCATGATGAGTACTGAGATATAAACATTCAATTCAATTTAAATATATTCATTACTTTTGAAGAACTGGAATGACTTGACTGCAGATTATCACTTGATCTGGCAAAGGAGCTTTATTCTAAAGTCTAAAAGGAACTGTTTTGATTTTTTTTCCCCTAAGAGGAATAAGTTCAAAAACAGAAGGTGACTGAGCATTTTTTCACCTCACTTTTTCTCAAGAGAAAAATATAAAGAGAAGTTATATATAGAAAAGTGGAGAATATTGTGCTGGAATGTTTCAGTCAGCGCCTTTATTTTGGTGAGATGTATTTTGTTTTGCAGGCTATTTACAACCCACCATTTAAGTGTGAAAAAGTTCAACTCAGTAGTATATAAATATATGACGTAGGTTGCAGGTTTTGATTTTTGATTTTTGACAACCATGATGCTCACTGGATGATGTATGGTGGAAAAAAAGTACTTCAGGTGTTTAGTAAGGCTTATCCACCGCATACTTTGTCACCGCCCATCCGTGACCTTTTATCGGCAGGTGCCGCGCTGTGGGCCTTTATCTTACGACTCCAGAATGCCGGAGCTGTATTCCATAGCCGACAAGAAGGTGTTTATCACCGTCTCTGTCAGCAATTGGGGCTGAACTGCGACAGCAACCCGCGGTGGTTTTAGCCCGTATCATCGCTAGAGGGTTTAATCCCTTTGCAGCCGTGACGACGATAAATGACGGTGGAAGTGATGCTGGAAAACAACATACTGTTTTACATTTGGTGGATGGTGAAAAGAAATGTATATAGGCTTATATACATATAATGATGTAAGTGTTGATGTTGATAAGTTGGAAAGAACATTCACATATTGTACCTTGAGAAAGCCTTCATTTAGAATTAAAATCTGTCGTCCGAGGTGAAGAGTTTATATGTCCCAGTGGATGAACGTTCACTCTTCATAGAGAATACGCAGCAGCAGAAGAAGAAGAAGAAGAAGAAGAGTTAAGACCTGGAGTCAAATATTATCTGCTCAGACTTTTTAAAAGATCCTTCCAGTCAATAGCTTCTACAGAGCGGTTTCTGCGCAACAGACAGCACAGAGGGCTATTTTTAATACAGCCAGCTCTTTAGTATGCCATATCATAAACCTGAATCATTTATATGGATTTTAGGCCGGCTATTGGTGTGTGTTGTGTGATGACGCGGTGGTCAGTACACCTCACATAACCAGAGGGAGCTGTCCATGCTGAAACAGAAGAGAACAGCACCGCTCCAGAGGAGATGCCATACACTTTCACTGCTGTCTGAGCTATTGCCAAAGGTAAGACACGTATTTTCCTAGGTTTTAATTGTTTTAGTCCAAATGAATATCTAAATATATTCGATTGGAAATAGTGTTATTTATTTTTTATTTTTTTTATCAGAGATTCTCGCAGATCTCGACACTTTCTGTTGCAGTGGGGAAGGGGAGGGGGGGTATCAATGGCGAGAACGGATCTTCAACAATGGGCAGGATTCATACAATGAGTCGCTGCTATAGTGAACACTGAGAAAGGAGAAAGACATTTTTCTAATGAGGGTTTATGTTGTTGAGGTACCGATGTTGAGGCGTCACAACAACGCGGGGAGTGACCCATCCAGTGATGTGAATGTATCTCTCACGCACAGCATCGTATCATCCAATTTGCGGAGCGTAAGCCCTGGTATGCAGACAGATCCTGTATCAAACAGACTCGCTGATGCTGCGCCCCGTAAGGTTTTGGCCAAATAACTTAGAAATATATCAATTTCGTTTTGTTTTTTCCTTTGCTTCACCAATATTTCGCCTTCCTGGTTTGCAGGTAATAAATAGCCTATAATGCTGCATTTCCACCACAAGTTGCTCACGGGGGTCGTGGTCCTGCCTCGCCTCCTCCTCCACGGATGCGCTGTGCAGGCTGGGTGCCCTCCCCGCCACCACAGGCTCCGGGGCGGAGCGAAGGGCAGCTGGCTGCCTACCCACCAAGCCCTCCGACATGACTGGAAGCCTGGACATATCGAGAACCTGAAGTGCGGAACGGGGGCCAGTCCTGAACCCGTGGATTACGATGAAGTGGATAAGTTCAGGGTCCTGCTTCAGCTCGCCCGCAGCAGGGACGTGAGGGTCCCGGGACCGCCAGCTCCGCCCCCGGCATGCAGAGGCAGGTGACATTACCGCCGAGCTGATGAAAGCCCTGCTCGTCTCTCTGCAGGATCAGGCCGGGAGATGAAGCTCGGCTCCCGCATCGGCGCCCAGGAACGACCGCCGCACTCT